>ML662917.1:1771125-1833652 GCA_007570785.1 Antilocapra americana
TTTCTCTGATTATAAAAGAATGCATTCTCATAAGAAATTCAAATTTTACAACAGACAAGTAGAAAATAAAAGCTCTGCATACCTGGCGTGTATGTTAAAGGTACTGTTAAGAAGTTAGGGTTGCCTTTTGCTCATGTTTTTTATATTCAAGGGCATATTAAAAAAATACTCAGACTGCTTTTTATATAACAACATTCCACACGTGTATTAAATCCATTTCCCATGACACATAGCCTGCTTGGCCAGGAGATGTGGTGGGCCTTCCAGGGAATGGAGCAAAGCCTTCCCTTCTCATCTTTTTTTCCTGACTCCTTCTCCATCTTGCACTAAGATTTATAAAGCAAAGAAAGAGACTACACACACAAAGAGACCTTAATAAAATAAGAAATTTATAATGTTCACAAAGACTGTACAAGAATGTTCATAAGTTTTCCTCCTAAATAGCCCCAAACTGGCAGTGGTACAAATTTCCCTCAGTTGGAGAATGGATAAAGAAGTTGTGGCATATTCATACAATAGAAGACCTCTCGGCCATGAAAAGGAAGAATCCGCTGATCACACAGCATCATGTGAGAAGCTCAAGAACATTTTGTTGAGCAAAAGAAGCCAGAATTAGGAATACATACTATACGATTCAATTTATGTGCAGTTCTTTTTTTAAAAAATACTTATTTCTTTATTGGCTATGCCAGTTCTTAGTTACAGCATGCGAGATCTTTGGCTGCGACATGTGGTATCAAACCTGGGCCCCCTGCACTGGCAATGTGGTGTCTTAGCCACTGGACCACCAGGGAAGTCCCCATTTATGTGCAGTTCTGAAACAGCCTAACCTAATCCCTGGTGATACAAGTCAGAGCAGGGGTTGACTGGGGTCAGGACCGGGATTGGATGTGGACAGGGATTGGCTCCAAGCAGGTGGTGCAAGGAACTTTTGGGGATGATGGAAATGTTTCATATCTCATGTGAAGTGGATTTCCATGGGCATATACAGTTGTGAAAATTCATCACTGTGTCTCCTTCTCATCCGTGCCTTCTATCACATATCAATTACAGTTCAGCAAAAGTAATTTTAAAAGCATGCCATCACGGTAACGAGAACCCAACATACGAGACAGCAAAAGGAACGCAGATGTATAGAACAGACTCGTGGACTTTGTGGATGAGGGTAAGGGTGGGATGATATGGGAGAAGGGCATTGAAGCATGTTAATTTTCATATGTCTAATCAATCGCCAGCCCAGGACTGATGCTCGGGGCTGGTGCAGCGAGATTTCCCAGGGGGGGAGGGAAGAGGGAAGGGGGTTCCGGAGGGGAAGCATATGTAAACCCATGGTGATATCATGACAATGTATGGCAAAAACAATTAAAAAAATAAATTAATTAAAAAAAATAAAATAAAATCCTTCAAAAAAAAAGAAAAGCATGCCATCATATGTGAGGGGGACACATGGTATATGGCTCTGTTATGAAATAAGGGGCATGCTCCCGGTTTTGACTGCAGTGGTATTGACCACAGTCACTCGCTCCTCACTGCTGCTGCTACCTTCTGCCTCAGACCTTCTCCAATACCAGGAACATGCTGGGTCATCACTGAAGCACTGCCCAAGGTTTGCTGTCCCTGGAGGCCACCCTCAAGCAATAGGGATCATGAGCCCATGGGTAAGGAATACACCAGCCTGCCAGGTGGACAGTGCTAGAAGGTCTTCAGTAGGCTATTCAGGGGTCTTGGTGGGATCGAGTCCCTGAAAACAGATTCAAGCATCCTTACACTGGCTCTTTCTTCCCCATCTGGCTCCCCTTTAGCTTTCACATTCACACTTTGGAATCCCCTCCCCAATAAATGACCTACACCCCTGTCTCAAACTCTGCTTTCTGAGAAACCCAAACAAAGAATGGCACCATGGTGGCAGGAGAGGAAATTGCTGTGGTCCGTGCTCCAGCATTCCCTTGCTCCTTTATTCCTCTCTCTCTCCTGTCTCCTCTGACTTAAACATTTCTCTGACTGTATTTTAGGAAAAATAGAGGAGGAGGAAGATGCTTTAGAGGAGGGTTAGTAACAGAAATCTCAGGTGTTATTTTTGTTTTTGTTTTTGTTTGTTTTTCTAGCAAATGCTTCTGAGAATCTCTGGGGATGTTTACAGTGACTGTACACAACTCTAAATACACTAAAAACTGTTGAATTACTGCACTGTAAAATGGGTGGACTGTATAGTGTGTAAGTTGTCTATCAGTAAAGTTGTTTTAAAAAAATTAGTCCTGGTCCAGGCAAAGGAGTGAGCACTGATTTTAGGAAACAGTTTTCTCCTGTTTTAAATTTGGTAAAATGTCAAGCATCATAAATAGTGGAGAGAGAATAGTACACCCACACTCATATATTTTTCCCAGATGTCCTGTTTTCTGAACCTATTAATGAAATTATTTAATAAATATCTAAATAGTAATTAGAACTGTGTACATCTGGAAATGCAATGATGAATAGGAAGTCACTGTTCCTGTCTCTTGGGAATTAGAATCTACTGGGAAAAAAACAGAAAAGGGGGCAAGAAATGACAAATAAGATGCCTAGAAATGGCATAATAGTATAAATTCAGTTCTTAATTCAGAAAAAGAAACATATTTATTTTAAAAAGAAAGCAGTGTGTGGAATGGGGCACTATAATCTGAGAACCTTGAGGTCTTACACTTCCTGTGGGCAGAATTGGACAGTGCCCCCCCACCCCTCCACCTTTGAGGTTCAAGAATGTAGAAACTGGTCTAAGGCACAAAGATGGTCCATAACAGAGGCTCATATATTAATGGCATTTTCTTTATTTTTAAAAAATACTTTCACACTATAATGCACTTAAACAGTATTTCTTTATTTTTGTCTGTGCTGGGTCTTTGTTGCTGCACGTGGGCTTTCTCTAGTTGCGGCAAGGGGGAGCTACTCTCCCAATTGTGGAATGCGGATTCTAGGGCCTGTGGGCTTCAGTAGTTGTGGCTCACAGGCTGCAGAACATGGGCTCAGTAGTTGTGGTGAACAGGCTTAGTTGCTCCGTGGTATGTGGGATCTTCCCAGACCAAGAATTGAACCCGTGTCCCCTGCATTGCAAGGTAGACTTCCAACCACTGGACCTCCAGTGGTTTGGTGGTTTAGTTGCTAAATCTTGTGACCTCATGGACTGTAGCCCCCCAGGCTCCTCTGTCCATGGGATTTTCCAGGCAAGAATACTGGAGTGGGTTGCCATTTCCTTCTCCAGGGGATCTTTCCGACCCAGTAATTGAAACTGGGTCTCCTACATTGCAGGCAGATTCTTGACTGAGCTATGAGGGAAGCCAGACCTCCAGGGAAGCCTAACTGTATTTTCTGATTCTCTCTCTTCTTGATGCTCTGACATCTGGGGCGTGGATGACAAGTGACCAGAGGGGAGTTATTCTTCCCATGGTCAGCTCATTTCTAGGGATAGCAAACAGCCTTTCACGTGCAAAGTAACCAGTCCAGGCCGCACACAACCCCATTTCCTCAATCTGGCCTTAGACTCCCGGCTAATATTCCCCTACCAGAATCACCCCAGGGCAAGTATCAAATCACTCAGGGCAGCGCCCTCACCCTAGAGTTTGCAGAAATAATTCAAACTAGCTCATCCTAAACCAGTATACCCTGCCTTGCCTTTATGGGAAAGGCTTCTGCCCACATTTCCCCCTCACTCCCTCTGCTTCCTGATCAACCCTGGTTCCTCTCGGTGTGGCCCTGCATGGCGGGATGTGGCCCTTCCTCTGGGGTTCATTGGCAGTCATCTCCCAGTCTCTTGGTCTCAGCATACACCACCTGAATAACACTGAACGCAACCTTGTCAAACAGCTCACTGTTTGGAGGGAAGATTCATTCTGCATATAAAATACAGGGAATGATCAAGATGGATTCAAGCATGCTGATAAGCATCCCTAGAGATTCTTAGAAATGTTTGGTTTTAAAAAAATTGGGCTTTCTTCTAATTCACTAAGTGGTCAGGACTCCAGCATCAACTTAACATGTCATGAATTCTAGGGAACTTGTTAAAAACAACCTTACATTTGTATAATTAAATAACATATGTTTAAATATTGAGACACCACTGGGAGGATTTTTTTAGTTTTAATTTTTCTTAAACCAAAAACATTTTGTATTGGGGTATAGCCAATTAACAATGTGGTGATATTCTTAGGTGAACAGGGAAGGGACTCAGACATACATGTACCTGTATCCTGGAGGGATTTTTTTTAAAGCAGTCATATTTTCTTCTCCTTTGATTTATTTTTTTCTAGTTATAAATAATACATTCTCACTGTAAAAAAAGAAAAAGCTACCCAAAATACTCTGAGAGAAGGAGAAAGAAGGAAAAAAAAGATGAAATTTATCTATCATATAATAACTACCATTATCATTTCAGGTTCTGAGAAAAACTCTCTCCCCCAATACTTGGTATAACACAGAGGTGTTTCTGGGGAAGAGATGGGTGAATATCCTCAGGGACCAAAGGGTCTTCTGTGAGAAAAGAGACTGTGATCTCTGTCTCTCTTCTTTCATGATTTGAAATGGTCCTGATGGAGTTTTGTCATTGGCAAGGACATGAAAGGCCCCAAAAGGACTCACCACCACAAGAGAAGAAGCCTTGATGAGTGATTGGGGTCCAGTACCAGGCCCTCCATGTGGGTGGATGAGAGATTGTTTCCGATACAGGGTGTGTGTAGTCCAGGCTGGAGGTCTTTTCTGATATAAGATGCTTTAGGGGTAATAACTGAGCATGTGTATATCAACTTGGTTAGAGTTAAACAATTGGCTAGAGTGCTATTGTCATTTGTTGAGGAATGTCTGTGGCCTGCAGAGGTCTGTACTACAGTAAGGGTCCCAGCTCGTAGTGACTTTATGGATGCCACAGAGCAATACCTGCAAGAACGAGAGGCCTATTAGGGATTGAACAAAAAATGTCTAACATTTCATTCCAAGTCTGAGCCTGTCATATGCCTTTTTTAACCCTGTCTACTTATTTAACACTCACACAGTCTAATGAGATGGTTACATTAAAAATCAACTCCCATTCATCTGTTCATAGACATCTAGGTTACTTCTACATCCTGTGTGTGGGTGTGTTAGCATCACAGTCATGTCTGACTCTTTGTGACCCCATGAACTGTAGCCCGACAGGCTCCTCTGTCCATGGGATTCTCCAGGCAAGAATACTGGAGTGGGTTGCCGTTTCCTTCTCCAGGGGATCTTCCCAACCCAGGGTTCGAACCTGCATCTCTTGAATCTCCTGCATCAGCAGGCAGATTGTTTACCTCTGTGCCACGTGGTCCTAGCTATTGTAAGTAGTGCTGCAATGAACATTGGGGTACATGTGTCTTTTTCAATTATGGTTTTCTCAGGATATATACCCAGTAGTGGGATTGCTGGGTCATATGGTACTTTTATTCCTAGTTTTTTAAGGATTCTCCATAATGTTCTCCATAGTGGCTATATCAGTTTTTATTGCTGCCAACAGTGTAAAAGGGTACCCTTTTCTCCACATCCTCTCCAGCATTTATTGTTTGTAAATTTTTTGAAGATGGCCATTTTGACTGGTGCACATTAAGTTCAGTTCAGTTTCTCAGTCTTGTCCAACGCTTTGCGATCCCATGGACTGCAGCACACCAGGCTTCCCTGTCTATCACCAACTCCCAGAGCTGCTCAAACTCACGTCCATTGAGTCAGTGATACCATCCAACCATCTCATGCTATGTTGTCCTGTCTTCCTCCCACCTTCAATCTTTTCCAGCATCAGGGTCTTTTCCAATGAGTCAGTTCTTCACATCAGGTGACAGTTTTTCACATCAAGTATTGGAGTTTCAGCTTCAACATCAGTCCTTCAATGAATACCCAAGACTGATCTCCTTTAGGATGGACTGGTTGGATCTCCTTGAAGTCCAAGAGACTCTCCAGAGGCTTTTCCAACACCACAGTTCAAAAGCATCGGTTCTTAGGCACTCAGCTTTCTTTATGGTCCACCTCTCACATCCATACATGACTACTGGAAAAACCATAGCTTTGTCTAGACAGACCTTTGTTGACAAAGTAATGTCTCTGCTTTTTAATATGCTATCTAGGTTGGTCATAGCTTTTCTTCCAAGGAACAAGCATCTTTTAATTTCATGGCTGCAATTACCATCTGCAGTGATTTTGGAGCCCAAGAAAATAAAGTCTCACTGTTTCTATTGTTTCCTCATTTGCCATAAAGTGATAGGACCAGATATCATGATCTTAGTTTTTTGTATGTTGAGTTTTAAGCCAATTTTTTCACTCTCCTCTTTCACTTTCATCAAGATGCTCTTTAGTTCCTCTTTGCTTTCTGCCATAAGGATGTTGTCATCTGCATATCTGAGGTTATTGATATTTCTCCCGGCAATCTTGATTCCAGCTTATGCTTCATCCAGCCCAGCATTTGACATGATGTACTCTGCATATAAGTTAAATAAGCAGAGACAATATATAGCCTTGATGTACTCCTTTCCCAATTTGGAACCAGTCCGTTGTTCCATGTCTGGTTCTAACTGTTGCTTCTTGACTTGCATATAGATTTCTCAGGAGGCAGGTTAGGTGGTCTGGTATTCCCATCTCTTGAAGAATTTTCCACACTTTGTTGTGATCCACACAGTCAAAGGCTTTGGTGTAGTCAATAAAGCAGAAGTAGATGTTTTTCTGGAACTCTCCTGCTTTTTTGATGGTCCAGTGGATGTTGGCAATTTGATCTCTGGTTACTCTGCCATTTCTAAATCCAACTTGAACATCTGGAAGTTCACACGTCACATACTGTTGAAGCCTGGCTTGGAAAATTTTGAGCGTTACTTTGCTAGTGTATGAGATAACTTTAATTGTGTGGTAGTTTGACCATTCTTTGTCATTGCCTTTCTTTGAGATTGGAATGAAAATTGACCTTTTCCAGTCCTGTGGCCGCTGCTGAGTTTTCCAAATTTCCTGGCACATTGAGTGCAGCACTCAATATGACTGGTGCAAGGTAATACCTAAAGAAACTGTGGTATATATACAGTGGAATATTACTCAGCCATAAAAAGGAGTGCATTTGAGTCAGTTCTAATGAAGTGGATGAACCTAGAACCTGTTATACAGAGTGAAGTAAGTCAGAAAGAGAAAAACAGATATTATATGTTAACACATATGTATGGAATTTAGAAAAATGGTACTGGTGAACCTAATGGAGACGGACATTGAGAACAGACTTTGGACGTGGCAGGGAAAGGAGAGGGTGGGAGAAATTGAAAGAATAACATTGAAACATAGACATTACCACATCTAAAATAGATAGCTAATGGGAATTTGCTGTATAATACAGGGAGCTCATCTCAGTGCTCTGTGACAACCTAAAGGGGTGGGATGGGCTGGAGGGTGTGTGTGAAGGAGGCTCAAGAGGGAGTGGACATATGTATACCCGTGGCTGATTCACATTTTTGTATGGCAGAAACCAACACAATATTATAAAGCAATTATCCTCCAATTAAAAACAAATTAAAAAATCAACTCCCATTTCCAGATCAGCAGGTGAAACACACAGTGCAGAAGCAGTTAACAGTGTTACTGAAGGACTATGTGAAATTGTACTACTGTTAAAAATACTCACTTTCCTCTGTACAAACCTCACAGAGAAGTATACGTTCCTGCTCCATTGATTTAAGACTTGACCAAGGGGCTCTATTAGCTGTTCTTGTACAACTAATTACCCCAAAAGTTAGTAGCTTAAAAGTGCCACTTCATTGTTTCTCATGATTCAGAGGTTTTGCTGAGGCTTAGCTGGAGGTTCTTCTGCTGGTCTTACTTGGAGTCTTGCATCCATATTACCAAGGACCTAGCTGAGCCTGAAATGTCGAGGATGGCTTCTCATCTTTCAGATCTTCGCTTCACATAGATTCTGTTCATTCTGTAGTCCAGTCTGGAATTCCTTCCAGCATGCCAACTGGGTCCTAAGACAGAGGACATGGAAGTGGCCAGCATTCTTAAGACTTGGGCTTGAAAATCCTCAAGCTGGCACTTCTTACCAGCTTGGTCAAGGCAAGCTCACAAGGACAGTCTAGGTTCATGAGGATCAGAAATAAGTCCTACTTTTTGATATGTGAAACAGCACATACAGGGAAGGGAAAAATTGGTGGTAGAAACCATGCCATGTAACTTAACTTTTAGCCAAAGGAGGGTGAATGGATGTGACATCCAGGCAGAAGTTTTAAAATTGTTTACGTAGTATGAATTCATCTCTTTTGTTTTCCACTAGAACAGGCATTTCTCAAGATTGCTCGTTCAGTTAAGAAGACACATGAGAACAGACCCCCACCATGACCCAGAGTCAAGAGCATAGTCACAGGTACCCATAGCTGCCCCACATGTTAAATGCAGGAGAAATATATATTTGTCGTTGTAATTAACATTTGTTTGTTAGGCGGCATAACCTAGGAATAGCTGACTAATACAGAGATGGAGCTAGGAATTGAACTCAGGCAACACTGTTGGAGAATTCAATGCCTTAGCCTGGATTATGCATTTCACCCAAAAGCAGTATTTTAACTTTGGATCAGAAGGAGGCCTTGAGGGTTCTGAGACAAATTGGGAGTGTTGGGGAGGTGCTAACTTAGACATTCGGCAGATGTGAAGAAGTAGAGGCTCTTGCAAGACACTTAATCATAATTAGGAGATGTGATCACATTTGTATCAGAAGCTGTACAAGTGTGTCATTCTGCTTACTCAATTAATATGTGCCAAGCATCTCTCACTTCTATTATACCTTAGCCCCCATACTACAGGGGGCTTTTACTCTGTACTTTTATTATTTATCAATTTTTAAAATCTGAAGGATAGAAAAGAATAGTAAAACTAGATTTCTCTGTAAGGGAGTGACGTACGTATGTGTGTGTGTTAGTCACTTAGTTGTGTCTGACTCTTTGTAACCCCATGGACTGTAGCCCACCAGGCCCCTCTGTCCATGGAATACTCCAGGCAAGAATACTGGAGTGGGTTGCCATTTCCTTCTATACTCTCTTCCAAATCAGCATTGTAAAAGTTTTGCCGATATTGAAGATTAAGATAAAAGTAGTAACACTTTGATTTTAAATATTGAGGACTTCTGAACGCCAATTCAGTGGTCAACTCTCAGTTTTCCTGTTGCCTGGCCAGTCAGTGTGATGATATAGAGTTGAGTAGTCGTCATCCATTAATTGCACTTTCTTCTGTGCGGCTTCTGAGACACTCTGCCCTTGGGTTTCCTCCTACCTCCCTGGTTGTTTCTTCCAAGTCTCTTTTGCCAGCACCTCCTTTCCTCCCTGCTCTCGCAGGGTGGAGTGTCCTGGAGCTCTGTTTTCAGTTATTCTCTTTCCTCTGTCTACACGCATTCCCTCAGTGAACTCATTTCATTTTCAAATAATCAGATATTGTGACAATACCAATGACTCCCAGATTTACATGCAGTCCAGACCTCTCTCCTTGACTGCAGACATGCACATCCAGCTGCTTATTGGATAGCTCCATTTGTACATCAGACATCTCAAAATCATCATTTTAAGCTGAACTCCTGATTTCCTCCCATTCTCCTTCTCATGGCCTTTTTCATCCTAGTTGATAGCAGCTCCATCCAATGTCGGGATTACTTATGCCCCAAGCCTTGGAATCATCTGCATTTCTTTCTTTTGTACTCCACATCCAATCCATCCAGAAATTCTATTGATTCTACCTTCCAAATAGATCCACAGTGTTCTCCCTTTGCATTACTACCCTGGTCTGAACCCCCAAACTCTCTCACCTCTTGACTGCAGTTGCTTTCCCATGGGTGTTCTTGCTTCTACCTTTGCTCCCTAATAGTCTGTTGTCAACAGAGTAAACAGACAGATAGTTTGACATGCAAGATTCTCTGCTTTTCATTTCATATTGAAAACCAAAGTCCTTACTTTCACTTCTAACTCCTTGTATATGGTCTGACTCCCACCAGACAGAGTAGCTCATCTTATATCATGAGTGTGGATATAGATCTAGACACATTGTAGGTACAGAAATTAATGACACCAGTTATAGGGAAATTCTTCAACCCCCACATCCTGTATAAGGTTAGGAAATGTGTTTTCAGGAAAGCATTTTTTTAAGTTGAAAGTCCAGTGAGGTCTTGTTCATCTTCCCTTTGTTTGACTGCGCTGGGTCTTCATTGTGGTGTGAGGGCTCTTCTTGTTAGAGTTCACAGGTTCACGAGCACACAGGCTCAGTAGTCCCAGCACACTGACTTAGTTGCCCTGCAGCATGTGGGATCTTAGTTCCCTGACCAGGAACCGAACCCGCCTCCCGGGGGACCACTAGGGAAGTCCTCGTGTTCACATTTTCCACGAAAGCAGGTCAGCGAGTCAAGCTGAAGAAGAGTTTGGCCTCCCTCACCCAATTCTTATGTTCCCTGAATTGGGTTGAATGCATTCAGCAGCCCTCAGCTACACTTTAATGGCACATGGCCACATCTGGCTTCTCTGAGCTCACACAGCTGTTCTGTCAACTCCCTGTGGGTTTATGTCCCCTCCTCTTCTAGGAAATTGCACTGCCTATTGGCAATTAGCCCTAATGAAGCAGCAGGAGTTTCCTGAGGGGAATACATTGCTGACAAGTAAAATTACTATTAGCAGCTGTGAGGCCTCTGGCTCTGTGAAAGTAACCCATCCACCTGTCAGAGTGTGCACAGGGACTGCCAAAGCGGCACCTAGCAGCCAGTCCAGCACGCGAAGCTGGGCCACCGTGTGATGAAAACAAGAAGCTGGCATTTGGAAGCCAATTGAGAGCATTTGCTTCAAAATGTTTAAATGTCTGCAACCCAGCGGCATGGGTTGTAGAGCCATAGCAAATCACCCATTTGCATCTTTCAGTTCAGTGTGATCACTGCTTCTTTCAAGCTTCCATAATGCCTGTCTTTACTTAGAAAGGAGCCGGTGTCCCCATAGGAATACAGGAATTTCTAATTGTATTTATTTTTATCAAGAAAGAAAGGCAACAAGCTTTGCTAGTGTTGAATAACTGCCTAACCCTGGTACTTTTTATGGGTCGATGTATGAGACCTTTGGGTCCCACTTCTGGGGGAAGATTCATTTCTCCAGTGCCTCACTTTTGGTGACATATTTCTATGCAAGACTGAATTTGGCTTCAGATTCTTTTCTACTCCTGAGAGGTGGAATCTGATTGCCCTCCCACTTGAGTCTATGCTGGCCTTAGTGACTTAGTTGACCAACAGTGTTCTATGCTAGTTATGGGTCTAGCCTATAAAAAGACTAATAATTTCTGTGTTGTACTTTTAGAACCTTGGGGCAACCATGCTCTGAGGAAGCCCAAGCTAGCCAAATGGAGAAGCTGTATGGAGAGAGAGTTGCCTGGCTGGCTCTACACAATCAAATTATCCCAGCTGAGGTCCCAAACACCATGAAACAGACGTTAACTGTTCCTACCATGTCTTGTCCAAATTCTTAACTCACACCATTTTAATATTTAATAACAATAATATTAAATTATTGTTTAAGCTCATGTACTTTGGGGGTAGTTATACAGCAGTAGATAGTAGAAAGAGTTACAGTTGTTATAAGCCTAGCTGAGAAGATTTACAGATTATACTGACAAGTTTGAATGGACTCTTGAGACACTGATAAAGGCTTCAAGAGATTCTTAACCATGGATCCTCAGACAGATGAAAATACCAAGAATAATACAAGTAAATGGAGGAGCTGATACTCCTCCTACATTTAGAACTAGGTCTTCATCAGTCATATAAGTAACAATAGTAACAATCTTATAGTATCTAACAAGAAGTTATCCTAAAAGTTGTAAATTATTAAAGAACACCATTTGAAAAGTTAATATACATCCACTGTCATTAACAGTATACATCACCTTAAGTGTATATCAGTCTTGAGAAGATTAGCTAACATGAAGCTATCATGATTAGCAAGACATTAAAAGCTAAATATTCAGAACATGAAGCCAGACTTTTATAATTTGATAACAGAAGTGTTTTGGGGGACCATGGAGAAAATTAAAAGAATGTTTTATTTTACTTTTACCCCATCCTTTAAAAATGGCTCTTTTTATGTGTTTTATTACCTACATAAACGGTAATGGATCTGCAATACAAGAGAAAAATCTCGGGTGATGTGGGAGAACTGCTTCGATCCCTGGGTAGGGAAGATTCCCTGGAGAAGGGAATGGAAACTTACTCCAGTATTCTTGCCTGGAGAATTCCATGGCCAGAGAAGCCTGGCAGGCTACAGTCCATGGGGTTGCAAAGAGTCAGACACAACTGAGTGACTGACACATAGAGTACATAGTTATGTGTAAAAGTTATATATTTATGGTTATGCCAATTAATTTAGAAATTTTTATGAAATATATTGTACATGTAAGAATGTCAGATGCACACATGTGAAGTAAATAATACCAATAAAATACACATTCATGGACCTGCTATCCAACTTCACAGACTGAACATTTTGAAGCCCCCTGGAGATCCTGTCCCTAATCCCCCAGGTGATGAGTGGCCTGGATTTTGTACTGACAATT
Source organism: Antilocapra americana (assembly GCA_007570785.1). Classification (NCBI taxonomy): domain Eukaryota; kingdom Metazoa; phylum Chordata; class Mammalia; order Artiodactyla; family Antilocapridae; genus Antilocapra; species Antilocapra americana. Next base: position 1,783,693 of record ML662917.1, read on the forward strand.
AGCTCATTTGCTTTATAGGTTTTTCTTTAGAAGAAAGAAAAGAGAATTTTTATTCGAGCCAGATTAATGATTATCACCTGGGGAACATTTCTAGGGAGCTCCAAGAACTATTCTATTTGTCTGGAGTTAAAGATACAATTTTATACATTTTTGAGACCAAGAATTTATGTATCATATTGACAGATTAGCATTGTACATAAAGTTGATCAAAGTTGTTTTTTTTTTTAAATTAGTAATGTGTATATAGAGCAAGCCTTTGGCCAATACAACCCCCTGTATGGGATGAAAAAGAAATATTAACCTTAAAATGACAAGACTGGTGTCTGGAGAAAGGGACCATATTTCTCAAAGGTTGATTATATTCTCCTCTGAGGAGGTCTGGTTAATGTAGAAGGTAGATGCACACTGCACACTTGGAAAGGTCTACTATGAAAAGGGCTTGTTATCTTTTTTTCTTCCTAGTTTGATTGTCCTGTTGTAGAAAAATTTGTGACGTCTCATCATTTGCCTGCTGCTTTTACTCAGTATAATGATTCGAGTTTTTTTAAGATTTCTTTATTTACTTCACGTGATGAGTCTTCGTTGCTGCATGCAGGCTTTTTTCTAGTTGCAGCGATCAGGGGCTACTCTCTAGTTGTGGTGTGAGGGCTTCTCATTGTGATGGCTTCTCTTGTTATGGAGCATGGGCTCTAGGGCACACGGGCTTCAGTAGTTGCAGCACATGGGCTCAGTAGTGGTGGCACACGGGCTTAGTTGCTTAGTGCCATGTGGGATCTTCCCAGAACAGGGAACCCATGTCCCCTACATTGCAAGGTGGAGTCTTTCTTTCTTTTTTTAACTTGGTGGAAAATTGCTTTACAATATTGCGTTGGTTTCTACCATACAACTCGAATCAGTCATAATTATATGTATTTCCCCTCCCTCTTGAGCCTTCCTCCCCTCCTCCAACCCACACCGCTGGGTCATCACAGAGAACCAGGCTGGGCTCCCTGTGCAAGGCAGATTCTTAACTACTGAATCACCAGTGAAGGCCCTTCCCTTTTTAAAGCCACACATGAATATATTTCTTTTTTTTTTCTTTTTTTTTCTTTTTTTCTTTATTAGTTTTGCCCTACAATGACATGATATCGCCATGGGTTTAAATATGCCCCCCCCCCAGACCCCCCCTCCCCCCCCCCTCCCTCTTCCCTCCCCCCCAGGAAATCTCAATGCACTAGCCCCGAGCATCAATCCTGGGCTGGCGATTGATTACACATATGATAATTAACATGTTTCAATGTCATTCTCCCATATCATCCCACCCTTGCCCTCATCCACAGAGTCCACAAGTCTGTTCTATACATCTGCGTTCCTTTTGCTGTCTCGCATGCTGGGTTCTTGTTACCGTCTTTCTAAATATATTTCTTAACAATATGTTGCTTAGTTTTCCATGATTGGGATGGTCAACAACTGGGTTTGTACTGGTTGCATTCTTTGGTGACCTGGCTCTTTCGCTCAATTTTGCATCTTTCAGCCTCATTCATGTTGATCCATGGGGCTGTGGTTTGTTCATGTCCGCTGTGACAGAGCATCCCAGTGTATGAATATATCTCAGTCCGATGATCTTTCTGCTGATGAGGGAGACCTGGTTGTTTTCAGTGTTTTGCTCTCAAGAGTGAGACTGCCGTAAGCATTCTTTCTACATCGCCTAGTGCATATGCAAGAAGTTCTCTAGGGCGTATACATGGAGATGAAATTAATAGATCATAGATATGTGCATGTTAAAATTTTCTTTTCCAAAATTGAGCTTCTACCAGCAGTAGATGAAAGTATACATTGTTTTACATCTTTTGGTCAAACTTTGTTTATTATCTGACGTTTTGATTTCTCCACTCTGTTATATGGAAAACAGTATCTTATGGCTTTAAGTTCTATTTTCCCAAATATTTGGAAGACTCAGCATCTTTTCATATGTTATGGCCATTTTAATTTCCTTTTTGGCGAAATGCATATATCCCTTTGTCAGTATCACACTGTCTTAACTATTATAGCTATTAACTACAACTTGATATCTCATAGGGAAAGTCTGCCCACTTTATTTTTCTTCTTTTGGCTATTGTTGGTTCAGTTCTCTTCTATATAATTTTAGAATCAGCTTGTCAAATTCCACACTAACCCTGTTGAGTTTGTGATTAAAATAGCATTGGCTGTATAGATCCAGCTGGGAGGAAAGGACATCTTTACTAAATCAGGATGATTCTCCATTTATTTAAGTTTTCTTTAGTGTGTTTCAGTGTCACTAGTGGTAGGTGGCTCAGATGGTAAAGAATCCACCTGTGAGACACCTGGGTTCAATCCCTGGGTCAGAAGATCCCCTGGATGAGAGCATGACAACCCATTCCAGTATTCTTGCCTGGAGAATCCCATGAACAGAGGAGCCTGGTGGTTACAGTGCATGGGATTGCAAAGAATCAGACACAGCTGAGTGACTGAGCACACACACGTGCACACACATACAGTATTATAATTTTCCCATAAAGGACTTACTCAGCTTTTGCTGGATTGTTTCCTAGAAACATTTATTTCTGCTGCTAATTTAAGTAGCACTTTTTAAAAATTATGCCTTGTAATTAATTTTTTCTGGGATATAGAAGATCTGTTGATTTTTTTTGAGTTTGTATTCAGCAATCTTGCCAATCCATCTTATAAATTCTAGTAATTTGTGTGTAAGTTAAATTCTTTACCAGCTGGTAGCTCAGCTGGTAAAGAATCTGCCTGCAGGAGACCCCTGTTTGATTCCTGGGTTGGGAAGATCCCCTAGAGAAATGATAGGCTACCGACTCCAGTATTCTTGGGCTTCCCTGGTGGTTCAGATGGTGAAGAATCCACCTGCAATGCAGGAGACCTGTGTTCGATCCCTGAGTTGGGAAGATCCCCACTCCAATATTCTTGCCTGGAGAATCCCCATGAACAGAAGAGCCTGGCGGGCCACAGCACATGGGGTCGCAAAGAATTGGACACAACTGAGTGACTAAGCACAGCACATCTCTAAGTTTTCTTGATTTTTCTGCATAGAACATTGTAGTCACCTACCCAGAAATGTGTTTTTCCTTATAAATTTGAAGAAATTTTTTTTAGTCTAATGATACTGCCCAGAACCTCCAAAACAAGGCTAACTGGAAGCTGCATTAGTGAGCTAAGTTAAGAGCAACCTGAGAATCTCAGTGGCATACAAAAAAAGTTTATTTCTGATTTGTATTTTTTTGCCCCTGTTAGCGTGGCTTTAGCCTCCAGGCCACTTTCATTTTAGAACCAAGAGTGAGGGGCATCCCCTATCTGGGGCATTGCTAAGAAGCTCGATATGGTGGGATCTCACTGTGGTTCTTAAACCTTCAAAAGTGGAACGTATGATTTTCAGTCAGTTTCATTAGCCAAAACAAAGTCATTGGCTGAGGTGGACACCAATAGAGTAGGGATGTATAATTCTAAACAGGGAGTATCAGCAAACATGTTGAGCAGTAATAAATCTACCACAGAAAGGATGTTTCCCATATTTTACTAATAGGAGTGCAGCATCAAAAATGTTTGAAAACCACTGGTTTAGAAGAGTAAGTCCAGTTTTCTCTTTGAATCATTCTGGCTTTCTCCTTCTATCAGCTCCACCTTCTTCTAGCTAGATGTACCTCTTTTTTGCAGTCAGATATGACTTTATTTCCTTATCAGTGATCACTCATATTTCTCCATATTTACAATACACGTACCCCTGTTCAGTTTCAGTGTTAGTCACTCAGTCATGTCCGAATCTTTGCAATCCCATAGATTGTAGCCCACCAGACTCTCTGTCCATGGAATTCTCCATGCAAGAACACTGAATTGGGTAGCCATTCCCTTCTCCAGGGCATCTTCCCGATCTAGGGATCAAACTCCAGTTTCCTGCATTGCAGGCACATTCTGTACCGTTTGAGCCACCAGGTGGCACTAGTGGTTAAAAAAAAAAAACCCACCTGCCAATGCAAGGAGACATAAGAGAAGCAGGTTCCATCCCTGGATGGGGAAGATCCCCTGGAGGAGGGTATGGCAACCCACTCTAATATTCTTGCCTGGAGAATCCCATGGACAGAGGAGCCTGGTGGGCTACAATCCACGGAGTTGCAAAGAATCCGACACGACTGAGCAACTGAATACACCCACACATTCTGTTTCAGGTAGAGTCCCTCATTTTTCAAGGTTAGGTGCAGAAACAACTCCTCCATGAACTCTTCATTGAATAAGACCAGTTTTCCTTACTAGAATCTCTAGTGTGTGGCCTCCATATTACCAAGCCATTGATTGACTATATATTACATTCTAGTGTTCTCACGTTGTTCAGAGCATTGTGTCTTTGTACCTCTTTAACTGTCAGAATTAAGTGAGAAGATATGTGGAAACCTCCTGTATGTAGTACCTGAAAATGTATATTTACTTCATTATTTAAGAATATTCTCATGTACTATAGAAAACAAGAGAAATTGAGATAATAGGTGAAATAGAGAAGCAGTAGATTGCTAATAGGTTGAGATGTATTTGACATGATAAGGTAAATATGATGCATGTATTTGACATGATAAGGTAAATATGAGCATGTATGTTGAACAGTGAGAAGAAGGACCAAGTCAGACCAAATATTCAGACGAATTATAGATTTCTTAAATCAGCCACCCATTAGTGACACCTATTCCAGCCCCTCATATCCTCTGTTTGAGACACACAGACACAGTGTGTGGTAGTACAGTGGCTATTCAGTAGATTATCAGTGTATTATAGCAGTGGACAGGCATACTTGTCCCTTCGTCACATTGATAGCGCAAGAAGATGTTGTCTCCAGGTTAACTTCCATTTGCTGAGTCTCCTTATTCATTCTTGACTATGATTTCTGTAACCCCATCAGTAGGTGATGTGACCAAAAGATACAAGACATATAAACTCTACATAACCTGTGATTCAGCTGTTGTGGTCCTTCCATATCACTTGCTCCCTGTCCCAAATGTGTTAACCCAGCCTATTCATAGCTTACAGTGAACAATGTCAGATTCGTGATCTTTGAAGAAGAAGATTTAGGTTTCGGGCCAGGGACCAGGCTTGATCACTCAAGAGCTTTTGTGTAGCAGAGTTTTATTAAAATATAAAAAGGAACAGAGAAAGCTTCTGACATAGACATCAGAAGGGGGATGGGGAGTGCCCTCCTAGCTAGTCTTAGCAAGGGAGCTATATACTTTTTAAATTGGTTATTACAATAAATCAAAAGAATGTCTCAAGGTTGTAAAGATCTTACTCGGCCCACTCCCACAATTTACGTTTTAACATGACAGGGTTAGTCAGAAGGTTCTCAAGAAGGAGAAACATGTCCTCAAGCAGGATACATTGTCATTGGTACAGAATTTAAGGGAAAATCTATCCTTGAGTAAGATGAGTTGTTTTGTTGTGCAATCATCAGCTCTGGGCTTAAAGAAAAAAAATGTTTGTCCTTTTCTCCTCCTTGAGAACTCCAGATTCCAATCTCCTCCTTGAGAGCCCCAGACCCCTTTCTCCTCCTTGGGGGCCCTGGACTTCTTAACAACCTACTTAGGAATTGACTCTCTCACTGTCTCTTTCCCTTTCCTTCTCACTGTACATTTTGAGTCAACTCAAATTCTGTAATGTGAACACTATAATTTGATCTGTGAGCTTTTCTGTTTCTTTATCTTCTTGGATGGCTTTTCTGATGGTGTATGTGGAGTCTCCCAATTCATCAAGATAATTTCCTACCACGACAGTCCCTTCACATGGTAGGTGTTCGATCAATTTTAATTATCTTCATTTTTCCCCACTAAGCTCTTTGAAGGCAGCAACAATTTTTCTACTTTTCTTATATCACCTCTAGCAACCAGAGTTGGACATATGATAAACATTTATTGACTTTTATGACAAATATTTATTGATGGACTCTTTTCCCAGTAGGCCTACTATCTTGATAGGCCTACTACTATCAAGTAGGCTAGGTATGACAATGACGATGTTACTAATTGTCCTGAAACATATCAAGTTTTATAGGTATACTTTCAGGTCTTAGTATATATAATTTGGAGACAGTAGTGTTTTCCTTCATGTACAGTATTCCAAACAATTGTTGATTGGGGTGTGTGTGCATGAGCATGCATTTAGTGTGTTGATTGAGTTGTGGAGGGTGGGAGAGGGGAGGAGGGCACTAACACTCATCGGTCAGTTACTCTGTGATGTGGCTGCCTGGCTTTATGCCAGACTTATTTGAATACATTACATTGTTTAGTCCATTATAACAGTGGTTCTCAAACTCTAGCCTGCCTAGTATCGCCCCGTAAGGCTTGTTAAAGTACAAACATCTGGGCCCCACCCTCAAAGTTTTTGATTCAGTAGGTCTCAGGTGGGGCCTGAGAATTGGCATCTCAAGTGCCCAGGTGATGTTGCAGCTGCTCCTGTGTGACCACACTTTGAAAGTTTCTTTATTCTAACAACTCTGTGAGCTAGATATTAGTCTACAGATGAGAAAATCTACTTACACAAGTAATATATATTTCTCAAATTATTTCTCAAGATAGCCACTTGGAAAGTTGGACTTTGAACCCAGGTCTTTCTGGCTCAAAATGCTGTGTAGAGGTAGAGAGAGGATTATATGATTGTTTTCCTTGAGTTCCAGGGAAAAAGAAACCTGTGGGGTCTTATAGAGATATATGTGTCATCTGCAAGCTCACAGCAAGGCTTCTGAGGAAGCACTGTCTCTAAAACATTTGTTGAATCTAACTCAAGTGCTCTGAAGTCACTACCATTATCTCCTCTAGTCTCTAAATATCTTTGATGGTCATGTGCTCAAAGCCAAATCCTTCATCTTCAGCTTTGCCTTGACATTCCACAGTGCCATTATGTCAAATACTTCCTGCTGTGTTTTCCATCTGTTCTCATATATCCATACCCTGTATTCCCATAAAGTTAGTTCAGTGGGGATTCCACACAGTTGAGTTCAGCATAAAAATAATATACACAAGTCTATTTGAAATCATAATTTTGTCGTCCTCATCACGGGTGTTTCAGTCACTTTATGAAGTTCTACCTAAATGGCCCTGATACAGAATATCATTATCAAGAACACAGACATTGATTTATATTTGTGCAGACCTTTCTAGTTTTGAAACTGCTCAAAAACCTATATCCTTCTTGTCCAATCTTCTCACAAATTCTTTGAAAATATTATTACTAACCATAATTTACAGATAAAACTGTAAACTTTGAGGTAGGAGAAGAAACTTCGCTAAGGTTTCTAGACACACTCTAGGCACTCATACATATTTTCTCAATGAGTAAAAATAAAGCAGCTAATAAGAGAAATGGACCTCACATCTTTAGCAGTGGTTTCCTTTTATACATTTTTAAACTTAAAATCCTTCTACAGAGAAGTATCTCACCAAGTCCACTTTTTTTCTTTCTTCTTTATTACCTAGGTTAAAACTAATATGTGACCTTGGAATGAAAGTGTTTTCTTTTTTTATTACAAAGGAAATTATTGGAGCAATTTATTTGTTTGGAATATAGGCTGTTGATTAAGTGAAAATATTGCATCAGTGTTAAATGTCCTAAACTTGATAATTGTGTCATCTTGGTCTTTGGACATACACCCTGAGATATTAAGGGATTAAGAAGCATGAAGATATAGTCTGCTCTCAGATGGTTCAGAAAAAATTAAAAAAAATAACACAGCACATATGGCAAATGTTAAAAATGATCAGATCAGGGTTAAAAGCATCTGGAAGTTCTTTGTACTATTCTCACTGATTTGTCTGGTTGAAACTTTCTCCAAACTAAAAAGTTAAGTAACAATAACAAGAAAGACCACCAAGATTTAAAGCCTGTCCAAGGACATTTTGTATTTAGTGCCATACCCCATCAGGTTCTTAACTAAGTCCTCTTGTCACTCAGATGTTCCTGTCCTCCCTGAGGTTCCTCCATGGTGCTCCCTGCCCTGGAGCTGGAGGTGTTCCACCTCACCTTGTAGGAGGATGACCAACTGTCCTGCTTGACCTTGTTCTCTCCAAGATGTAGCTGTGAACGTCTTGTGTGCAGTGGTCCAAGTAAGAGAGGATGGGGACTTGGATTATGTCATTGGGAGTGGAAATGGAGGGAAGTGGAGTTTGGAGGAAGTGTTGGCAGAGCTTGCTGATGGATTGTACACAGAGGGTGAAAGAGAAAAAAGGAAGCAAGTACAATCCCTTGAGTTCTGTCTTGAGCAGCTCTCTAGAAGGCAACCATTGACTGCATTGAAGAAGATGGGCAGTGGTGGGGAAGCCAGCTGAGAGACAGGGAGTCAATGGTAATGCTTTGCCTGTGTGAAGTCAGGTGTCCGCCACATAGCCACATGGAGTTGCCAAAGAGACACCAGGAAATGTGAGTCTGGAGTTCCAGAGAGAGGTCAGAGCTGGGGCAAGTCTTCAGTATATGGAGGACCTCATCTTGTGCTCAAAATGGAACGAGGTGGCCTGTGCTTTTCTCTTGCTGCCATCGCTATCTGGATTTAGAGGTGGGGTGGGACATAGAAGCCAGCAGTGTGGACCTAGTGAAGTAAGAGGAGAAGCAGAGGTGAAGTGAAGAAGCTCTTTTATCATGGAAGTATACTCAGCTCCACTCCACTTCACCCACGGGACAAGTAACAGACCTACTGTCATCCATTTACAGTAAGTCATCGTAATCCTTAAATTTGAATAGTACTTCAGTAGATCATGGGTTTTGATGCTAGTTTTCTCATGTAACCTGTACAGCAGTCTTGGGAGATGTGTATTATCATCCTCACATTGGCTATGAGGAAGCTGCTAATAGACATGTTGAGTGTGGGTCCAGGGTCCCAGTGCGTCTTAGGTGGTTGTTGTTCATTCACTCAGTCTTATCCAACTCTTTGCCACCCCATGGACTGCAGCATTCCCTGTCCCTCACCATCTCCTGGAGTTTGGTCAAACTCATGTCCATTGAGTCAGTGCATCTTAGGTTGGGTTCCCTAAAAGCAATGCTTGGAGCAGAGATTCCTTTTTAGGTGACTCACTGAGTAAGTGCTCTTAGGAGAAGGGGAGGAGGATAACAGGATAGGGCAGCAGATGAGTGCTACACAAGGAAGCTGTCTTGATGACACTGGCAGAATGCAGCCCCATCCCAGGGGCGCCCTGGGGCACAAGTAGCAACATAGAATTGGTCCCCCCTTGAGACGGTTGGCGTTTTGTACTCTTGTCAGTCGGTTAGTAGCAGATGGCTGCTTCTGGGAGGGAGGGGGCCTTAAGTCTCCTGGGAGAAGGGGCTTCTGTTTATATGAGAGCAATTTCCTATACAAGAGGACAGCTGTGAGCAGCTCGTTCTTTCCACTCACCAGCAGCTAGGAGATGAGGGCCTCACCACTGCTCAGTCAGTGCTCCTGGGCATTGGGGTTTGAACCTAAGTCATCCAGGGCTTAATCCCTTGGAGTTAGGGTTAGGGAAAAGCTTGCCAGCTTCAGGTTGTACCATAGGATACATATAGAGTCCTCCACCAAGTGCAGGTTTTTACTATGGAGGTGGAAGAATAAGACTGGAAGAGTAGGAAGTGGACAGAGTATTAAGTGAGAGTTTCTAGTGAAGTAGCGGTAAGGAAAGATACTGGAAATAAAGGCTCAACTTGATTTTTTTACTGACAGTCTTATCTTCCAAATCTGTGTCTAGACATGTTCATCCTTATATTCAGCCTCATTATCCATGTCTACCATATTAGAAATTTAATTTGCAAAGCTGGTAACATGAAGACAAAAATGCTCAACTTTGAGACTGCAAATGAGAGATAGGGTTGGTTGGGAAGAGTATTCCTGTGAACATTTAAAATGTCTTTCTCTAAGACACCTACCTTAATTTCAGATGTTTTCATTGTCATATTTTCATTAGCTCACTTTGAAGACAATGTTGAAATGAGTTATACTTTGCTGTAAAGCCCCCAAAAGTTTTCATGTCCATTTTTCCCTTCTCCTGTGACCTCAGGAAAATTAAGTGTCTTTTTCTCCCAAGAAGAAATGTGAAGCATGTGGCGAGCCTGCTGGCCTATTTGCTGATTTATGGGTCAAGTCTCTAGTTATTACAGACAAAATTTGAAAGTCTCTGATTAAGAAGCCCTGCTGATTTAAGAATCTCACTAGAAATATGTGCATAATGAATTATCTACAGATAATACTTCAAATTGTCTCTGGGTAATTCATATCACCCGCTTTTATTAAATAACCTATTTTCTGGGGGATATTCAGGTTTGCACAAAGTAAGATGTTGGGACACACAAAATATTATTAAAGGCTGAGCAGAAAACAGCGTTACTGCAGAAGAGCATTTCCTCTAAATTTAAAGCTAGTTTTGTACAGGGCAGCGAGTATATGGGTGTGTGACTTACACAGATGTTTTTAAGAAAACTTTCCGCTTCATCCATGGTTGAGGGCTTATATGGTTTGCTTTAAAAATGGTTTTCGCAAAAAGATAACCATTTTCTTGCAAGCACTGATAGAGAGAAGCGGGATAAAAATAATCAAATTATTTCTTAGGGGAAGAAAATGAAAATGGCAGTCATCAAGGTCCATTTTTAGCAAGGCACATGGGCCTGACAAGGCATTAGTTAAGAGAATGTGTCACCCTTAAATATGTGGGTTTATTTAACAATGGAACAAGTGGATATATAAAGAACAGAGCTCCAGGACTAAGAATTCCAAAAGACCTATTTTCCTTTTTTTTTCCCCAGGAATGAAGGTTTCTTTTTTTTTTTTCACTCTTTCTCTTTTTATATAACAAAGGGAAGACAACCTTCACAAAACAGATGCATCAGTATTCAGGAAGGCAGATGCTAGGTTCAGAAAAGAGGTTCCCCCAGAGCCTGTGCCCTCCTCCCCTGGACCCCGGGGAGGGGGTGGGAACAGGGTGGGGGTGGCAGGTTTAAACAGGGGCCAGACCCGTTTTCAACCCACAACCTGATCAAGAACTGCTCTCAGAGAGCCTGGCTGGCAGAATTGAAGGGGAGGAATTTATAGCGAGCATGCAAACCTATGCAAAGCTCCTCCACGCCTTCTGCTTCTCCTCCACATTTTGATTTTTCAGGTTATTTTAAGGTTTTCGTACCTCTGGCAAGGTGATTTATTATTATTGGGACTTTATATAATGCTGTATTTTTGCAAAGTGTTTTACAGTCATTTTTCTCTCCCCATTTTCACCCACACCTTCCCTCTACTGCCACTATAATTGGTTTTGGGGGCAGCGATGCTTCCTTTCCGAGGGAAAAGGAGATGCTGTTTCTGATTGGAGGCACTTTCCGAGGGTTTTTTTTTTTTTTACCTTTGTTTCTTCTTTGCTTTTCCCCTTTTGATCTCATGCCCTGCAGCCTTCTGTCACCTTAGGTTTCTTTGCTCCTCCTTAGACCTACACCCACCCCCACCACACACACACCTTTAAGGGATCCTCAGTCCCACATGGCCCTCTTGTTTGGTCTCACCTCTGGGCTCCAAGTGGTCAAGAAACAGTGATCATTTCTGTGCAGTTACTGTTTTAAACATTATATACAGATTTAGATACAATTCTTTTCTATATAATTTTATTTCTAGTTTATTTATTTGTGGCTGTGATGGGTTTTCGTTGCTGCACACAGGCTTTCTCTAGTTGCAGAGAGTGGGGGCTACTGTCTAGTTGTGGTCCACAGGCTTTTCATTGTGGTGGCTTCTCTTGTTGGGGCGCAAGGGCTCAGTAACTGCAGCACAGGGGCTTAGTTGCTTCATGGCATGGAGCATCTTCTTGGACGAGGGATCAACCTGCATTTCCTACAGTGGCAGGCAGATTTTTTTTAATTTATTTATTTTTATTGAAGGATAATTGGTTTACAGAATTTTGCTGTTTTCTGTCAAACCTCAACATGAATCAGCCATAGATATACCTATATCCCCTCCCTTTGGAACCTCCCTCCTGTTTCCCTCCCCATCCCACCCCTCTCGGTTAATACAGAGACCCTGTTTGAGTTTCCTGAGCCATACAGCAAATTCCTGTTGGCTATGTATTTTACATATGGTAATGTAAGTTTCCATGTTACTCTTTCCATACATCTTACCCTCTCCTCCCCTTTCCCCATGTCCATAAGTCTATTCTCTATGTCTGTTTCTCTATGTCTGTTTTTATTTACTGTTGCCCTGTAAATAAATTCTTCACTACCATTTTTCTAGGTTCTGTATATATGCCTTAGAATATGATATTTATCTTTCTTTTTCTGACTCACTTTACTATGTATAATAGGTTCTAGGTTCATCCACCTCATTAGAACTGACTCAAACGTGTTCCTTTTTATGGCTGAATAATATTTCATTGTGTATATATACCACAACTGCTTTATCCATTCATCTGTTGATGGATATCTAGGTTGCTTCCATGTTCTAGCTATTATAAATAGTGCTGCAATGAACAATGGGATACATGTGTCTCTTTCAAATTTTACTTCCTCTGGGTATATGCCTAGGAATGGGATTGCTAGGTCATATGGTGTTTTTATTCCTAGTTTTTTAAGGAATCTCCATACCGTCTTCCTTAGTGGCTGTATCAATTTACATTGCCACTGACAATGCAAGAGCATTCTGTTTTCTCCACACCCTCTCCAGCATTTATTGTTTGTAGACTTTTTGATGATGGCCATTCTGACCGGTGTGAGGTGATATCTCATTGTAGTTTTGATTTGCATTTCTCTAATAATGAGTGATGTCGAGCATCTTTTCATATGTTTGTTAGCCATCTGTATGTCTTCTTTGGAGAAGTGTCTGTTTAGGTCTTTTTCCCACTTTTTGATTGGGTTGTTTGTTTTTCTGGTATTGAGTTGTATGAGCTGCTTGTATATTTTGGAAATTAATCCTTTGTCAGTTGTTTCATCTGCTATTATTTTCTCCCATTCTGAGGGTTGTCTTTTCACCTTGCTTCTAGTTTCCTTTGCTGTGCAAAAGCTTTTAAGTTTAATCAAATCCCACTTGTTTACTTTTGTTTTTATTTCCATGACTCTAGGAGGTGGGTCATAGAGGATCTTGCTTTGATTTATGTCATCGAGTTTTCCCAGGCAGATTCTTTACCACCAAGCCACTAGGGAAGCCCCATATGCACTTACTTTGGTTGAAGTGAGCATTCCTCTCAGGTACTCCCACGGTTCCCCACTCTGGGTAGCAGAACACAGCATGGTGCTAGAGATTAGTGCACCCTGATTTGGTGACTAAAGAGGCCAAAGTTACCACCTGTACTTGCAACTCCATCTATTGAGGTCTTTTTTTCCCCTAGGTTTTTTTTAAATATGGACAGTTTTTTAAGTCTTTATTGAATTTGTAACAATATTGCTTCTGGTTTTTTATTTTAATTTCTTTGTTTTCATTGTTTTATTTTTTTTAATTGGAGGATAATTACTTTACGATATTTTGATGGTTTTTGCCATACATAGATGTGAATCAGCCATGCTTTGGTTTTTTGGCCATGAGGTATATGGGATCTTAGCTTCCTTACCAGAGATCGAACCCATACCCCCTGCATTGGAAGGTGAAGTCTTAACCACTGGACAACCAGGGAAGCCCCTGAGGTCTTATCTTAGCAGCAAGTGGTAGTCCTTTAACCCCAGGTTACTGCTAAAACTTAAAAAATCATTCCCTTTAGTATGCAGATACTCTCAGGTTGACCATATGACACTGTCATTTTTGTAGACCAAAAATAGTAAATGGTAGCAGTTTGCTGGGCTTCAGATTCAACTGTTCACATGTCACCTTGGAGCTCCTTTTGCAGGATGCCTGGGTTCCAGGGGAGCTGGCATTAATGCTTCTCTTTGGTCACCAGAAGAGAGCCGAGGTCAGTTCTTTAAAAACTTTGTAGCCAGCCATACCTTCCATGCCAGCTTTTTCTAGTCCTTCTTTTTTATTTTTTAGATTTATTTGGCTGTACCAGGTCTTAGTGGTAGCACATAGAATCTTTAGTGGTGGCATGTGGGATCTAGTTCTCTGACCAGGGGTTGAACCTGGGCCCCCTGTATTGGGAGCATGGAGTCTTAGCCCCTGGACCACCAGGAAAGTCCCTCCGGTCCCTCTCTGCTGTGGTATATGAATCCTTCCAGTTGTCTCACCTCCCCATTCCCACTGCAGCTCCCAATCCACTGTGAACTTCCACATAGCCTCACTCACTGCCCACTCAGTCCTCATGGAACTCCTGTCCTTTGTGAGTCTCTCAGACGGGGGTGTTCCATTTCTCACTTGCAGGGTATCAAGTTAGGTGGTCGGGCAGGTCATCGCTGGCTCTTCACGCTTGTTTCAGACTATTCTCTACCTTCTGGGTTTTTGAGACTCAAGACATCACAATGTCACTCCCTAAATCTGCTCATCTCTGTCAGCTTCTAGCTTGCTGGTCACTCTCCCTCAATCAGTGATGCCCCATTGTTTCTTCTCCACCCAAGTCCTGTCATTAACCTTTGAACTTTATCACCCATGTACACAACAAAGCCCCCCCCATCCTTTCGAGTTGCACATCTTTTTTTTCCCCCATGACCTTAACATACATTCCCCTCCATTTATTCACTCCATGTCCTTGTTCTGGAACTGTGACTCTTAGCACTGTGTCACCTCTGACATCTTATGTTTACACAATCCACTGACCGCAGTCCCCTCACTCAGTTGCTCCTATCATACCTGTTAGTCAAACTCAAGGCAGCTCTCCCCATCTGACCCCCTAAATTCCCCTTACATAAGACCACCTCCTCCCATCTTCCCCGGTCTTTCTAGCTTCTGTTCAGTGGTCCATCCTGAAACATCTCTCTTGCCAAGGTCCCTAATGTCTTTGTTCCACCTCTTGCATTGAATGCCAGGGTTGTAAGCAGGGATGGATACAACTTCTGCTTTTTGCTTCCATCTGGACAGCTGAGCACTGCTGGACATAATCACACTACCAGTGCGACCAGAAATCCATGATGTCTGACTCTACCTGAGGCCACCCTCCATAGTGCCTTGAAAGCCCTCCATGTTTCCATAGTCAGCTCAGCCCTTCTCATTCTCTGTAGTGACTCTTTCACCACTTTCCCCTTACCTCTGGTCTCCCCTTGTCTCTCCAGTCCCTGCAGGGGTACCATGGTTCCTACTTCACTGTGAAGAAAGAAGAATCATCAGATAGAAGCATACAGAATTTCTCCCTGCCAGACCTACAGATAGCTCTACAACTGCGCCCTTGTCTCTCATTCCCTCCTGTAAGGATGGAAGAAGTGTTCCTCCTTTGCTTTTGTTATTGCTGAGTCGCTAAGTCGTGTCTGAATTTTGCAACCCCATGAACTGTAGCCTGCCAGGCTCTGCTGTCCAGGGGATTTCCCAGGCAAGAATACTGGAGTGGGTTGCCATTTTCTTCTTCAGGAAATCTTCCTGACTCAGGGATCAAACCTGTGTCTCCTGCATTGTCCAGCAGATTCTTTACTACTGAGCCACCAGGGAACATTTAAAATGTTGTAAGCCTTTCTACTCAAGCTATTTTAATCCCATTCTCCTCCCATAGTTTCTTCTCTTTTCCCCATTCCCTCCCATGTTACAAGGCTAAGTCTTCATTTCCTACTGTGGAAATGAAATTTCCACAGACTCCATAACCCACTGCAATCTCACCTTTTCTTCTCACCATACCACAAAAAGTTATCTGGCCAAAGTCACCAATAATTTTTCTCATTAAATCCAATGAAGTCCCTTCCCCTCCTTTCTTACTTGCTTGCTCAGCATCCTCCTTGGTATTGAAACATTCTTTTCCATTGGTGTGGTAATACAGACCACTCCAGCTTTTCCTGGGACCTTTCTAGCCACTCCTTCTCGGTCTCCTGCTCAGCCTCTGCTTGTTACATTAGTGATTCTTGATGTTCTGTCCTTGGCAGCCTTTCCTCCGTGCATGCTCAGTCACTTCAGTTGTGTCTGACTCCTCGCAACCCCATGGACTGTAGCCTGCCAGGTTTCTCTGTCCATGGGATTTTCCAGGCGAGAAAACTGGAGTGGGTTGCCATTTCCTTCTCCAGGAGATCTTCCCAACCCAGGGATCAAACCCACGTCTCCTGTATTGACAGGTAGATTCTTTACCCACTGAGCCACCTGGGAAGCCTAGCAGCCTTCCCTGGTTACTGGAGAAATGGCCTGGAAACACCCTCATGGCTTCATCTGCCATCTGCATGGCTCGCTCTTCTCTGGTTGTATTCATGTGATGGTTTCTCTTTTTCTTCATTCTCTACTGGTTATTCAGTTATTTGTCATTTGGTGTGTGGATCATTTTTCAACCAAGGATTGCAACTAACACTTAAATAGTTCTAATATGACCTCAGTTGGTTTTTTAACCTCTTGGCCACAAAAAAGCTTCTTGTTAACTAACCACAGTTCAGTGGCAGTTGATGTGGTATGAGAAAATTTCCAGTAAAAGCCTGGTTCTAGAACTCACATTAATTGACTTAATGATGATCATTTATATGCACTTATTTTGATTTCTTGAATGAAGCTTAAAATTGCTAATTTTTTTTAAATTTTAATTTTCTTTACATTATCGTGTTGGTTTTGCCATACATTGACATGAATCTGCCATGGGTATACATGTGTCAGAACCCCCTCCCACCTCCCTCCCGATTCCCTCGCTCTGGGTCATCTGGTGCACCAGCCCTGAGCATCAAACCTGGGCTGGCGATTGATTTCACATATGATGGTTAACATGTTTCAATGCCGTTCTCCCATATCATCCCACCCTTGCCCTCTCCCGTAGAGTCCAAAAGACTGTTCTATACACCTGCGTTTCTTTTGATGTCTCGCATACAGGATTCTCGTTATCATCTTTCTAAATTCCACATATATGTGTTAGTATACTGTATTTTTGTTTTTCCTTCTGGATTACTTCACTCTGGATAATAGGCTCCAGTTTTGTCCACCTTAGTAGAACTGATTCAAATGAATTCTTTTTAATGGCTGAGTAATATTCCATTGTGTATATGTACCACAGCGTTCTTATCCATTCATCAGTTGATGGGCATCTAGGTTGTTTCCATGTCCTGGCTATTGTAAACAATGCGCTGATGAACATTTGGGTACACGTGTCTCTTTCAGTTCTGGTTTCCTCGGTGTGTATGCCCAGCAGTGGGATTTCTGGGTCATATGGCAGTTCTATTTGCAGTTTTTTAAGGAATCTCCACACTGTTCTCCATAGTGGCTGTACTAGTTTGCATTCCCACCAACAGTGTAAGAGGGTTCCCTTTTCTCCACATCCTCTCCAGCATTTATTGCTTGTAGACTTTTGGATGGCAGCCATTCTGACTGGTGTAAAGTGGTACCTCATTGTGGTTTTGATTTGCATTTCTCTGATAATGAGTGATGTTGAGCATCTTTTCATGTGTTTGTTAGCCATTTTTATGTCTTCTTTGGAGAACTGTGTGTTTAGTTCTTTGGCCCACTTTTTGATTGGGTCATTTATTTTTCTTGAATGGAGCTGCAATTTGTATGGAAACAAAAAAAAAAACCTCGAATAGCCAAAGCAATCTTGAGAAAGAAGAATGGACCATGAGGAATCAAGCTGCCTGACTTTAGGCTATATTACAAAGCCACAGTCATCAAGACAGTATGGTACTGGCACAAAGACAGAAATATAGATCAATGGGACAAAATAGAATGCCCAGAGATAAATCCACACACCTATGGACACCTTATCTTTGACAAAGGAGGCAAGTATATACAATGGAGAAAAGACAATCTCTTTAACAAGTGGTGCTCGGAAAACTGGACAGCCACTTGTAAAAGAATGAAACTAGAACACTTTCTAACACCACACACAAAAATAAACTCAAAATGGATCAAAGATCTAAACATAAGACCAGAAACTATAAAACTCCTAGAGGAAAACATAGGCAAAACACTCTCTGACATAAACCAAAGCAGGATCCTCCATGACCCACCTCCCAGAATATTGGAAATAAAAGCACAAATAAACAAATGAGACCTAATTAAAATGAAAAGCTTCTGCACGACAAAGGAAACTAAAAGCAAGGTGGAAAGGCAGCCTTCAGAATGGGAGAAAATAATAGCAAAATTAATCTCAAAAATATACAAGCAACTCCTACAGCTCCATTCCAGAGAAATAAAATTGCAAATTATATCCAGAAAACCTGAATATAAAAAAAGCTTTAAAAAAGGCATTTTAAAGTCTGCAGTGAAAAGAAACATATCAGAGTCTATGTATAATAAGCAGGAAGATCCCAAGACTTATTTTGGGTTACACAGTGCGACTCTAGGCTTCTCTGGTAGCTTAACTGGTAAAGAATCTTCCTACAATGCAAGAGACCCTGGTTCGATTCCTGAATCAGGAAGTTCCCCTGGAGAAGGGATAGGCTATCCACTCCTGTATTCTTGGGCTTCCCTAGTGGTTTAGATGGTAACGAATCTGCCTGCAATGCAGGAGACCTGGGTTCGATCCCTGGGTTGGAAAGATCCCCTGGAGGAGGGCTTGGCAACCCACTCCAGCATTCTTGCCTGGAGAATCCCCACCGACAGAGGAGCCTGGCGGACTACAGTCCATAGGATTAGGAAGAGTCAGACACGACTGAGTGACTCAGCACAGCATAGCACAGTGCATTCTGAGGTGTCCCCCTGAATTAGTACAGTTTGGAGATAGACATAAGAGAATGGGTTCTCCTCATGCACCATAACCATCTAATGAATTGCGTGTGTGGGGTAGGGGGAGGTGCAGAATGAGTATGTGATTTGAACATGGTGCATCAGCCTTGTAAATAGTCACTCCCAGAGCAAGTTGCAATTTGCCATATATCAAATGAATGATAAAGTGGCTATATTCATTCATATTGCACGATCTCTCAATCTCTTGAGAGAAGGAAAGGAGAGTTTAAAAATTCTTGGTTTTATACTCAGTCTTAAGGTTTCAGACTGTGGATTTGACAGGAATCCCTTGCATGTCGTTCCACGGAATGAGGCCCCTCAGATAATGTTTCCAGATGACGAGTTTTCTCTCACCAGACGTGTTTAGCAAGAGGCACCATACACTTTGAAAATGCCTATCAAAGGAATTTAATCATTGTGTAAAGACTCCTGGGGTGAGGCTGGGTAGCACCATCCTGCCCTGTTCATCACTATAGGTTTATTTAATGTATTCTGCACAGTAACACTTCATTTGGCCATGAGGATGCTTGATTTGGGCCTTAGGATGCTTCTGATCCCCCAGGAAGCTTTTCTGCCTCAACAGGTCACAAGCATGCATGGCTGCTTTTGATGAAGCCATTTATCTTGGTGCCAGCAGCCGAACATTGAAAGAGTGTGCATGGGAAGGTATGAAGGGGATTATGCACATGTTTGTGGAGCCAGGAGATTATTATTGACAATAGGCTTGGAGAAGATTTAGGTTTTATGTCCTTCTACACATGACTGCAGAACAGCCTTTCTGGAAACAGTGAAAGGGAAATAGGGAAGGGTTCTTTCATCTCAGCCCCTGGCCACTTCCAATGTGCTTTGGTTAGGAGAGACTATAAAGTACTTTCTGGTGGGCAGTGTCCCCAGGCAGTGTGATGAGTGCCTGACTGAAAAGTTGCACAATAATGTCTAGTCATTTGTGATCTGCCCCTCTGGGCAGCATCTTCGAAAACCATAGGAGCCATGCTTAAAACACTAGACAGCCTAACTGGTAGCCTATGCACAGAGCCTGTATCAGTTAGCTTTTGCTGCCTAAGAAACTTTCCCCAAACTTGGTGGCTTTGACAGTCATTTATTTAGCTCATAATTTGCTGGGCTGCCTGGGCAGTTCTTCTGATCTGCTGCTGCTGCTGCTAAGTCACTCAGTCGTGTCCAACTCTGTGGGACCCCATAGACAGCAGCGTACCAGGCTCCTCCATCCATGGGATTTTCCAGGCAAGAGTACTGGAGTGGGGTGCCATTGCCTTCTCCGTCTTCTGATCTAGGCTGGTTCTATTGATTTCTGCTGGTTTCCTTCATGAGTCTACAGTTAGTTAGAACATCACTTAACATGGCTGGCTGTGGGCTGGTAACCAGCTGACCAGTGGTTTTTTCTTTATGTGCTCTCTTATCTTCCATAAGGCTAGCTGGGACTCAGTCACATGGTGACCTCAGGATCCCAAGTATAGCAGTAGGGCAGCCCCAGTATATCAGGGCTTTTTAAGCCTCTGCTTGGGTCATACGCCAAAGAAAATCACATGCCCCAGATTCAAAGAATGTAGGAAAACACCTCACATATTTATGAGAAGATCTGCAACATCTGTATTGCAATGGTGTGGATGTTGGGGGCATTTTTACCATCTACCACAGAGCCACTTAGAATTTGCAAAGTGTTTTCACATGCACGACTCCTCACTACAACCATGGGAGACAGAAACTATGATTCCCATTTTACACGTGAATCAGCTGGCTCAGAAAACCTTTCAACAATACTGTTCTTTCCCCAAACCACAGCAGTCTTAACTGTGAGAAATAGAGAAAACCTCTGTTATCTCTAAAACCATGCTTTTTTTCCCTTCTATTAGGTGGCCCCCCAAATTTAATGAGAATCAGTCATCTCCTGACACTTGTTAAAATGCAGATTCTAGGGCTCCAGGGGAGGTTCTGATTCAGTCACTCTGCTCAGTATTTGTCATTTAAATTTTTAACAGCCATACCAGGAGATTCTGATGCAACTTCTTGTGTTGGGAAACACTGGCATATATACACATATATATGGACTTCCCTGGTGGATCAGTGGTACAGAATTGGCCTGCCGATGCAGGAGACACAGGTTCCATCCCTGGGTCGGGAAGATCCCCTGAAGGAGGAAATGGCAACCCACCCCAGTATTCTTGCCTGGAGAATCCCATGGACAGAGGAGCCTGGTGGGCTACAGTTCATGGGGTCACAAGAGTTGGATGTGACTGAGCAACTGAGTACACACACAGATACACACATGCACACATATATAATTCTAATTAATTAATTTTTGTCCACCCTGTGCAGCTTACAGGATCTTAAGCTGTAAGATCAGGGACTGAACCTGAGCCATGGCAGTGAAGGCACTGTGTCCTAACCACTGAACCACCAGGGAATTCCATGATGCTGGCTTTTATTAAATATGTAACACTCCCAGCATGGCACCTTTACTTGTTGTAACAGAGAGCCCATGTACAATTCATTTGGTCAGCTTTCCAGAACCATGAGTTCCTAGCATTCAGATGGTTATTTAACTTCTCTGAGCCTTTGTCTGGACATCTGAAAAATAGGTTTACTGAGCAAGACTGCCACAAAGCAGGGGAGATGATTAAATGAATACTCTCCAAAGCACTGAGCCTGGTGCCTTGTAGAAGTTCAGTAAGTGTTATTTTTCTTGTCTCTTTATCCCGAGAGGCTATAGGACCCCTGGATAAGACAAGTCTATGAGAAGTGGAAAAGCCATTTCTAGCATGTTCAGCAGACTGTCACTGTCAGTGCCCTCAGAAAGTCCATAGCTTTTTGAGGCAATAGAAGTTTCAGATTCTTCAGAAGCCTAAGACTCACAACCAGAAACAGTGGCAGGCTGGGAGGCAATAGCTATTGTCATTAGAGACCAGCTGTATGCACAAGACACATAGAAGGGCTTGCAGCGCCTGAGTCCCTCCAGTCTTTCCCAAATTGCTGTGAACTTCTGGCCTTAGCACTGTTGTCTGCATGTCCTCAGACAGTGACAAAATGTACAATGATTCTGTATTAAGACAAAGCCTCACCCAATTTGACTGTTGTCAATGTGGAGAGAATCCCTACAAGATATTTCCTTAAACTAATTTCAGTGAAGGCTTTAAAACATGATGAGTACTGTGTTATTTCCAGAGCGGTGAGGGCTTTGTTTCAAGTGCATGTGTTAAAGTCATGACCCGCCAGCATGCTTCTTCCAATATTGCCATTTGGGTGTTTTCATCCCTATTTTTTATGTCGCTTCTCCCATTGTGTCTCTGTCTTGTCTGTTTCTCTTTTTTCTTCATAGCTTCTGTCTCCATACATTTCACGGCTTTCTTTCCCTGTTCCTTCTTGTCCTTTTTTTTTTTTTTGTAATAAAAGAAAAGTTGCCCTTTTTTAATCCAAATTACCACAATCCAATTGAAAACTGATGCCTTCATTCTGTTGGACATGTTTGTGTCTGTCTCTGTGCTTGTCATGTGTCCAGTAGATGGAGCACATCTCCCATACTAAACACTGTTCTGGCCATAGGGTGGGGTGTCTCCCCTGCCTCTGTCCTTTTTGCTGTAGTGAAATCGTCGTTGGACGTTGGTGTAATACAAATCAGAACTTCTAATCTTGGC
Source organism: Antilocapra americana (assembly GCA_007570785.1). Lineage (NCBI taxonomy): Eukaryota > Metazoa > Chordata > Mammalia > Artiodactyla > Antilocapridae > Antilocapra > Antilocapra americana. The sequence goes on from ML662917.1 coordinate 1,806,013, forward strand.
CAGACTGGAGTGTATACTTTTCTGACTCATGTTGGGAAGGCAGGGCTTACCAGCAGCTGATCTAGATAGGTGAAAAATAATGAGGCTTCATGCATGCATGTGCTTGCGTGGTGTGCGTTCTCCTTGTGAAGAGTTAGCAGCCTTGTGTCCTAGGTACCCTTCCTTTGCCTTTTTTGCCTTCCTCTCCTGCATCCTTCCTTTCGGATACCCAGATTTCACCTGTCTGCTCTTTCTCCCTAGCGTCTCAGCTCCCAGTACACAGCAGCATGCGCTTGTCTGAAGACCTCGAAGTAAAAGCATAGCTTTTTAGAGCTGGAAGGAAACTCACATGTAATCTAATACTGAAAACAGCAGGACCCAGGTTAACTAAGGATTCACGCTGGCATTTGGGGCGCCCTTGTCTTTGATCAGACAGTCGTCATCATCCTGGTTGTCGTTGCTACGGAGTTGACATCCTTAATGGTGGGCTCAGGGCCTGGAAAATGTCCTGACTTCTGTTTTAACTAAAGTTGCCAAACAGTGCTGTCAAACAGCTGATTTGATCTTTTTCATCAAATCAACCAGCTGTTTTAACTTTGTATGTTGGGGAAGATGCAGGCGTCAGCTTTTGAACGAATTCATTCCATATGTTGCCTGCTGCAGTGTTGTGTGCATCTGGATACTTGTGAAACAGAATTTCTCAAAGGTCCATCAGAATCCCCTGGGGCACATGAAAAAGGCACACCAATTCCTGGGTCCTGTTCTTTTTCTGTAGTGTTAGAATCTTTTAGCCTAGGGCTTCAGAATTTGCATTTTTAACCAGTTTCTGCACGTCAGTCTCATTCACCTGAAGTTTGAGAACTCAAAGGCTGAAAAGATGCTGAGGACCGTGGATTGCATGATACACCTCACCTCTCTGGGCTGGGCCGCCTTCCCTTTCCACCTCCATTGTGGGGAAAGCAGAGCATAGGGGCCACATTCACGCAGACCTTGGGGCTGAGAACCAATAAAGCCAAGTTATTATCTATTTTTATGAGTGAGGGCTGAGATTTTCTTAAATAAAAATAGGTCAGAAAAGCTCATTTGAACCAGTTTTTCTTTGGGGGACATCAACTGCTTGCTTCTATGGTGATCAAACAAAGCACATTTGTCCTGAAACTTTATCAGAACCATGGCTGGCATCTTATGGGAGGCAAGTGGCATGATAAGGCACCACAGACAACTCTCTCATTCCACATGTTTGAAGATCCTTATGTTTACCATATTTGACCAGAAACTTACACCCAAAAGCCAGAATACTTTCTGACTTGATTAGCTTAGAAATGCAAAGATTTGGCTGATTCCAAGATGTTTTCCAAATTTCTAGAATTCTGCCAGCTGCATCTGAAGAATCTGTGGCAGAAACTTCTAGATGTCACCTGATACCAGTTCTCCCCTTTGACCTAGAAACAGAACCCTCTTTGTATGCAAGGTGTTCAAAGACTGCCCCAAATCCCATGAAGGTCACATTTCCCAGCTCCCTTTGTGGATAGTTGTGGCTGTGTGACTAAGTTCTGGACAGTGAACTGGAAATGTATATGTGAGATTTCTGCTTAAAGGTCACTGACTCATTGGGAATGGACCCCGCCCCTCATCTTTTTCCTGCCTTCTTTCTGGCCATCTTAAATATGAGGTATGAGAGCTAAAGCTCAAGTGGTCATCTTGGACTCACAGGCAACATTGCAGATGCAAACCAGTGCTGAAGATGACAGAACAGAAAGACAGAGCTTAGGTTTCTCATGGCTTTATGGCTCCACCACACCAGCCCTAGACGGACCACCTTCAGACTTCTATGGAAAATTACAAGTTTGGTTTGTTTTGCTGCTATTAATTGGAGTTTTACCTTTTATATGCAGTTGAAACCACTTTGGCCACATGATGCAAAGAGCTGACTCATTTGAAAAGACCCTGATCCTGGGAAAGATTGAGGGCAGGAGGAGAAGGGAACGACAGAGGATGAGATGGCTGGATGACATCACCGACTCAACAAACATGGGTTCGGGTGGACTCTGAGAGTTGGTGATGGACAGGGAGGCCTGGTGTGCTGCGGTTCATGGGGTTGCAAAGAGTCGGACACGACTGAGCGACTTAACTGAATTGAAACCAGTCCCAACTGAAATGCGTGATAAACCTCCTCCTACTACAGGGGTTCCTGAACTTTAGCCCGTGTCAGAATCACTTGGAAGACTTTTAGAAACACAGACTACTGGGCCCCCTCCTCAGAGTCTTTGAATCCGTAGACCTGGGGATTTGCCTCTCTGATAGCCTCCCATGTGATACTAAACTGCTAGCCCTGAGACCACCACACTTTGAGGACCACTGTTTGATCCAGATCACCTTAAATTTCAAGGCAGGCTCCTAATTTTCTAGAATCAGCATAGGTCAGTTAATGTTCCACCCCTCAGTTGGTACTGGAAGAGCTTTATCCCTACTGCAGGAGAATTAAGACAAATGCTGTAGTCCGTTGGCTGACTTTTCAATTACATGGTGGAGGAACAGTGCTGTACCTGAGTCATCCATGACTGCTTCGTTCCACTCACAGCTAGTTCCTCTCACAGCCTCTTCACCACAATATGCAGACAGCTTCTAGAGAACTCACTTACCTTTCATAGAGAATTCCTTCACTGTAGTCAGCTGAGTTCAAGATGGTGGAGAAAGCGTTCCATTCTCCTTGTTATTGCTGGGCAAAAGACCCTTTTCTTTTAAAAAAAAAACAGTATGTATTTAGCTGTGTAGGGCCTTAGTTGTGTCACATGGGATCTTTTGTTACAGTGCATGGGGTCTCTAGTTGTGGTGTGGGCTTAGTTGCTCCGTGGCATGTTGGCTGTTAGTTCCCCAACCAGGAATCAAACCCATGTCCCCTGCATTGCAAAGCAGATTCTTAATCACTGGACCACTGAGAAAGTCCCCAGAAGACCCTTTTCTTGTATCTACTGGGAAACAAAATCTGTGTATGTGGAAAGGACAAATGTGTTCATTCTCATCACATGCTAAAATGCTGGATTGAAATTGGGCCCTCATGGTGCTTTCTACCCAAGGTGATCTGCTAATATAAACCTTTTAAGCTGGTGCTTCCCAGGAAGGAGCTGCTGCTGCTTTGTATCTTTTTCCTGGATAGGTAAAGCCCAGTCATTCCCTTAGGGTCCCCTCCCACCTTCACTATCCCTCCCCCTATCCTAAGTAAATTCTATCTCTATCTATTAACATTGCTTAACCATTTCCCCCTTTAATTCCTCATTATATACTGCACTTTGGAGTCAAATGTACCTGAGTTGGAAGCCTGACTTGACTGCCTACTTGCTATGGGAGCTTTGGCAAAGTGACTGATCTTCCATTTGTAAAAATGCAGCTCCTCATGTGGACCTCATCAGGCTGAGGCACAGATGAAATTAGCTAATGTTTATAAATGGCTTAGTCCACTTCCCAGCCCATAATGCATGGTATCTATTATCACTAATGTTAGCATTTCCATCCACTACATTAGAATAGCTAAAATAAAAATTACTGAGAATACCATATTCTGGCAAGGATACAGAGATACTGAATCTTCCCATTGCTGATAGAAATGTAAAATGGTACGATCACCTGGAAAACACTATGGTGGTTTCATTAAAAAATTAAATATACACTTAGCATACAACTGAGCAGTCATGATATACCTGGACATTTATATTAGAAAACTGAAAACTTTCATTTATGAAAAAACCTATACATGAATATTCATAGACACTTTATTTGTAGTAGCCCCAAATGAGAAAAAACCCAAATATCCTTCATCATGTCGATAGTTGAACAAATTATGGTATTTTAATGCCATGGAACACTACTCAGCAATAAAAAGGAATGAACAATTAATACAGCAACTTGGTTGAGTTTTAAGGGCATTATAATGAGTGTCTTAGTCTGTTTGGGCTGCTATAAGGAAATAGGACAGGCTGAGTAGCTTATAAACAACAGAAATGTACTTGTGATGGTTCTGGAAGCTGAGAAGTCTAAGATCAAGGTCACATTGTGATGAAGGCTTCCTTCTGGCTCATAGCTTTTTCACAGGTTTTCATCTTGGATCAATTGGATAAACATTAGACTTAAAAGAGACATACGACTGATACTGATTTTTTCTTAAGACAATTGCTAGGTTGTGTTTTTTCTTTCTTGGGCTGACTACATGTCATGTTATGATCAGAGCTTTTACATCCTACAGACTAGAGTGTACATACATTTTTAAAAATTAATTTTGTGTTGAAATTATTCTCTGATCACAGTGTAATTTTCTTTTCATCATACAAATGTCTGATTTCCTGACTGCATTACAGAAATGTCCAATTTTCTGCCCACTTTTAAGTCCTGGACAGCCACACTAAGGGACCTTTGGAGCCTCTTTCCTAAGCTTGAAGAGTTAAAGGTGGGTGGTGGTGTCAAACAGTGTTAAAAGTCACCCAGAAGTCATACCTAAGAAAGGACAGCTTAAAATAGCAGCAGAGTAATTTAGCCCTTAAGCAGATATCTTATTTATATGTCACATTTCAGCTGGGAAGAGATTTTATGACCAAATCTTACAGCCTTAAAGATGAAGTCTATAATATAAACATCCTAGCAGTATTAAGTCTAACAGCACAAGGCAGGCTTGGCACTTACCCCGTTTGTTATTTTGATTCTCTTCTGCATGAAAGACATTTCAGAAGTCAGTGCACCACTTCCATCTATATGACTGTCATCTCCTAACTCTTAGACGTCATACAGAACCATGTGTAAAATTATGTTACAATCCTCTAGGTATATCTCAACCTACAGAATAGATTCAGGTTTTGGGTTCTTGAGTGGATTCGCATCATTTTTCTTCCTCTAACAAAAGAGAGTTCTGGATTCAGGAAGGGCCCAAACAAAGATTTCATTCTGGCTATTGCTTCCAGCAAGAAGCAAATGACTGGGAACAAGTCTCTTTTCTTTCTGAGGTTGCCAGTTAGGTTGGTTAGCTTCCCTTAAAATAAGGCTTTCCAGAGAAAGGAACAAAAGCTCTATAAATTACCAGCTTTCTGTAAATCCTGTCTTCAAGCCTTCATGAATGCTGTTCTATTTGGGATGCTCTTCCATCTTTTTCTTTCAGCTCGAACTGTGCCCCTACCCTTTGTAGTTAATTTTTGCTGATTCTTCATAACCTCACTTAAGACTTACTTCCTGAAGGATGCCATAGATTAGCTCAGGGCCCCCATTACACTCTCCCCTGGCAGCGTGGACTTCTCTTTCATAGCATTTATCAGAGATGTAATTAAAAAATTAATTGAAGAGTTAATTTTCATATTATGTCTTCTCTACTACACTAGAAGATCTCCAGGGCAGGGTGGCAGGAGACCCATTTTGTCATTCAACAAACATTTGATGAAAAGTAATGAATGGAGGCATATGTAGATGCCAAGGAATGGTCAAAATCGTAGTAATGTTTGAGCATTTACTGTATGTAATGCTAGGCAGTGCAGTAAAGGGTTTGTATATATGATACCCTTCAGTTCTTACCACAACCCTAAGATAAGTACTATCCTTATCCTCATTTAACAGCTAAGAAAATCGAGGCTTTGGAGAGCCAAAAGAAAGTGCCTTAGTAACATTTTTCAGTCACAGAACAGCTTCTCTCCTATTCCATCCACTCCCTTCTCCCTCCTCTATCCATTTTGTGTCTCCACTCCCCTGTTCTCTGTGGCAAAAATTCCTGACGTCAGTCTCAAAAAGAAGTCACTTTGTTCTGGACATATTTTGAGGGCATTGCTCCCTAGGGAGAAGCTACTTCTGGAGCACATATTTGATGGGGTGGCCAAGGGCAGATCGAGTTGCCTGATTCAGAGCTTCAATATTTATCTGTGGCAGTCTGTGTGTTTGGTTGATATGCTGAGGCAGATTCAGAAGCACGGTTCTGCTCATTCTAATATATATGATAATACTGTACTTTAGTTATAGGGTATTTTTTTATCCAAGCATCTAAAAGTTCTTTTTCAATATATCAGTTTGAAAACACGTGATCTCATTTTAAATATGGACTCATAATGCTCTACAAGATCAAATATATGAGCAGCAAACTGCCAATATTTCTTTTTTTTTCCAACATCTATCTCATGGTCTTCCCCCTACCAATGCCAGCTAGTGCACTCATCATGACCATCACGGTTTAGCAGGTTTAAAATATAGGTTACATACCAAGTAGGCCGCAGCTCTCTCAGTGCCATTTTGAAACACATTCAAAATATGCAGTCTTAACTTTTCATCCCCTTAACACCCTCTGCATTTCCCTTTTGGAGAGTGCAGAAGGAGGCCAAGTGGGAAGAAAATCAGCCAAAAGATAAGAAAATAGAATTTTGTTCCCATGGAAAACAATGCACCAAACCAAAATCTGTTGTTCTTAACTCAGGTTCTGGTTCTCCTGGCTGTCTTTCTGTGTCTGTCATTTAGTTTTGTTTAATAGAAATTTGCCACTTAGAAAGGATCTTTTATTTACCTCTCCTGCCTGTCTTGATCCTCCTACCAGTGCACACGAGGCTCCAATTCCAGCTCCTTTTTGTATTGTTTACTCTTCCTTCACTGTGTCCCTTCACTTTACCGCATTCTTTCCTAATTCTCCACCCTCTCTAAGTTTGCCAGGTCCCAATCATACTTAAAAAAAAAACCTTTTGTTTTGTACTGGGGAATAGCCAATTGACTGTGTTACAGTTTCAGGTAGACAGCAAAGGGATTCAGCCATACTTATACATGTATCCATTCTCCCCCAAACTCCCCTCCCATCCAGACTGCCACATAACATGGAGCAAAGTTCCCTGGGCTATGCAGTGGTCCTCCAAACATACCTTTTGCAACTCCAATATATTGTTTCTAGACCTTGACCCTTTTGGTTTACTCATTTTATTTCCTTCATTAATCCCTATATGCTTTGATCTGAAAATCTCACCACAACTTTCTCTAATTAAATTTCCAGCTTCATATTTCCCTGTGAGCTTGAAGTTTTGGCAGAGCATTTACCTGGCGGTGTTTTTCTCTCATTACTGAATTTCACTGACAAGGCTTTTCATCCCTGCTCTTGGTCCTCAGGTGGATGTGGACCAGTTGGAAGCAGTGATGAGGCCCGAGGGAAGGAGCACTGGATTTGGAGTCAAAAGGCCTGGACTCAGATCTGAACTCAGCTATGTAGTCCCCAGAACCTCATCTGTAACGTGGAAATAATGATATTACTGCCCACTCACCCCCGCCCCGTGAGGGATCAAATGGCATAAAATAATGTAAACAGACTGCAAATGTCTCCTACTCAAGGGATTTTATTTTAGTCTTTATGGAACTGTTATTTCCATAAAAATGGCACCTCTTTTTCCATTTAACACCAGGCCAAAGTAAAATGATGGAAAATGTTAACTTAGGCATTAGAATTTTAAAATCTTTTGAAATTCTCCAAGAGGTTCTAATTAGCCTCTTGGCAAATAGCTTGGTAACGTGGGCACAGAGAAGGCTAACTGTATCTACATCTCTCAGCAACAGCACATACCCCAAGGAGGCTTTGGGGGAAGGGACAGCATCTGAAAACATATTTGCAGTATTAAAATGCAATTAGAATTCAAATAGAGTGAAAAAAGATCTGGGGCACTAGGATCCAGATACTATCATTCAGATTTCCTGCACAAAAAAGAAATCTTACTTTTTTAAAAAAAATACTTAAGTATAGTTGATTTGTAATGTTAATTTCTTTTGTGTAGTGGAGTAATTCAGACCTTTATATATATATATTTTTTTTTTTTCATTATGACTTGTTACAAGGTATTGAATGTGGTTCCCTGTGCTATACAGTAGGACCTTCTTGTTTATGCATCCTGTATATACTAGTTTGCTTCTGCCAATCCCAAATTCCCAATCCTCCCCTCCCCAATGTCTCCTCCTTGGCAACCACAAGTCTATTTTCTAAATCTGTGAGCCTGTTCTTGTTTTGTAGGTGTGTTGATTTGTGTCATATTCTAGAATGCACATACAAGTAAATACCATATGATATTTCTCTTTCTGACTTTCTTTGCTTAATATGATAATATGTAGATCATCCATGTTACTGCAAATGACGTTTTTCATTCTTTTTTATGGCTGAGTAATATTCCATTGTGTATAATGTGACACATCTTATATCCATTCCTCTGTCGATGGTCATCTAGGTTGTTTCCATGTCTTGGCTATTGTAAATAGTGCTGCTATGAACATAGAGGTGCACATGGCTTTTTGTATTATAGTTTTGTCTGGATATATGCCAAGGAGTGGAATTGCTGGATCATATGGTAACTCTGTTTTTAGTTTTTCGAGGAGCCTCCATCCTGTTCTCCTTAGTGGGTTCACTAATTTACATTCCCGCCAACAGTGTAAGAGGGTTCCTTTTACAAAGAGGAAATCTTATCTTAATCACTCTCAGTAATGGGTCCTTGCTGTTTTGAGAAGCAACCTGTTTCATTGCCATATGCCTTATTTTGTGCGAAATGACATATAGTGTTCCCTCACTGTTTCTGTTGCCTTCCTGAACAAGTCCCATTCTGTCACTTGGGACAGCTCTTTGATGTTTCTAAATAGCTTCTCGGTCATCTTTTTCTGCAGGCTAGAAGTCCAGTCCTTATAATGGGTTTCTCCTGTAACATGGTTTTTCCTGCTCTTCTGTGTGCCAGACTGACCCATTTGTCAGTGGCCTCTGCAAAGCTGAGCCTCCAGGGCTGGAAGCACTCGGAATCTGTTTCCACTACGAAGTCTGGATAGTGTGATATCACCGAGGAGGCTCACTTGCCTCAAGAACATGGCTGCTGTCACTGGTTTTAGAGAGTTGCACGGTAGTCCGTTAAAAGTCTAGTAAGAGCCAGTAAGCTGGTTTTCATTTGTATGTCAAGAACTTCCATAAACGAACTTATTTTCAGTAAGAACATAGACCGTTTGAAGTTCAGTTGTCAATAATGAATCTCTGATTGTTATGTAGAAACTGAAAGTGTCTGTTAACTATAATTGGAGCCATGGAACTACTCAGGCTTGTGATATTCCATATGGTATATTTATGCAAAAGATAAAATACTGGGTGTCAAACTCCTCTACAGTTTTTTAATCTTTGTTGAGTTTTTACTCTGTTCTCTGCTTATGAAGCATTTTACACATACAATAGCTGTGTGAGGTGAGACTATTATTATTCCCATTTTACAGATAAGGATACTGAGGCATGAAGAGGTTTATTAACTTGTCCAGGGTCACCCAGCTAGCAAGTGGATCTGAACCGGTGAAGTCTGGCTCCAGCTCTATGCTGCCTTAACTCCCTGCGTAGTACAGAATTGGAACACATTACTTATGTTAATTGGTTGTTTTCCCCTAAAAGAAAAGACCTGAGCAAGAATGTATCCTAAAGTTCCTCTTCCCTGTGTTTCCAAGGTCCGTTTCATAGAATGTTGCTAGCTTAGGGTGATCTAAGGGGGAAAAAGCGTTCCCATGTTTAAAGCCACATAGTTGCCATTTTTCCTTACCTCAGACACTTTGACCATGCTGTGGCTTGATTCAAATGTCAAGTGATAGATTTCCATGAGCTGTTATACATGAGAGCACTTTACAGATGCTGAATACATTGTACCTGCTTATAGCATCTCAGATTATTCATGAATTTTACATGCCTGAAAATGCCATTTAAAACAGTTGCTTCTCTAGACTCACAGAACAAACTAGAGGCTGGTTACCAGTGGGGAGAGGGAAGCAGGGAGGGGCAATATAGGGGTAGACAAAAAGAAAGGGGTTATTATTAGATTATTTGAAATCAAGTGGGTGAAACTTTTGGAAACTGTAAAGCCCTATAGAATTTAAACAATATTTCATTCAATAAAAACCATTTCCACCACCAAAAAAGCAGTTTCTTCTCTGATCATTTATTGGGTTTGCCAAGAAGTTCGTTCTATTTTTTCCATGGGATATTACAGAAAACCCAAATGAACCTTTGGCCAACCAAATATTTTAAAATTTGGTTAATCTATAGTTGTCAGCAGTTGCAACAACCATAGTGTGATATTATTATCACAACAACAGCAGTGTGATATTATTATCGCATGTAATAATAGCGAATTGAAATATAAGATTATTTTAAAAGTGAACCAAATGTGGATGCTGTGTTAGAAGAGAGACAGTGGGAAAAGACAGGAAATGGGAACCATATTAAATCTTATAATGATACTTTGTAGTTCTGTGAAGCAGAAACTCAGTTAAGCTCAAGCATTTATGATGCCAGAAGAAGCATGGAGGAGAAATTTACATTAGTTATGTTGGGCCACTTTTGTATGTACTTAAATAACAAACAAAGCAACAGCAATAAAGCCCTAATGACACTAAGAAGTTCTTTAACATTGTGTTTATATGGGAGACAAATCATAAGAAGACCTCACATTCATCTTTATTCCAACATCTCAGTCCTATTTGTTTGCTAACTTCCTTGTATCCATTTTTTCCCCACACACTGTAATTCTTCCAGTTGTTTATACCATCTTCCTTCGCAGGATATAGTTACTGGATTATCACAGCCCACTTATAAGCATAATTTTGCAAAGATTAAACAAATTAAGTCCATTCAGTCTCTCTGTGTAAATGACATTTTCAAAGACAAGTTGAAAACAAAATCAATCGATTCAGGATAAGACACAAGAAAACTGTCAGGCAAACCAGGTGTAAAGTCAGACCAAGCAAGTTTGTACATTTTTATTATTATTATCTTCCCCAAATGTAAGAGAAAATAGAAAAATGCAAGAAATTTAATTTTGGAGACTGGACTGGGAAACTATATCTACATTAGCAACATCCAACAGTGTTATCAACACCGAGCAATTCCTCTCATCTCAACTCAGCAGCCGACCCAGAAGATCACACATTCCAGCTCATGGGAATTGTGACACATAGTAATGCATGTGTAATTGGGTAAAAAATAGTCATTACCACAAGCTTTATTTTTATTTGCTTCTGTATTTCTCTGAGGGAGAATACTCATGGATATCTCCCTGCTTCTTCAAGACGTCTATGGCCAGTTCTTCTCTGAAGGAATGCACAGCATGACTTTTTTCAATCCCAGTTTCCCCAGCTGCTGTCATATTCCTCCCAGGGGAGAGTTGTGCCTGCTAGTAGACCCCAGAAGCTCTTCTCTTCCTGACAAAGCACCAGGCATTCTGTAAGACCTCAGTCACCTGGTAAACAGATCTCTACCTCCACTGAGGCCTACTCTTTTCTCCTAGATGCTGTTGCCAGACCCTATTACTAAAATATGAATCTTACAACATTCCTCCTCTGGTCAAAGGCTTTCCATGGCTTCTTATTTCTGGCTATTTAAAGTCAAACCTTCCCAGCATCTATCCAGAGAAGAAATACATTAGGTAGTCCAGCACCATCCTCTTGGTAAGGTTTATTTTCCTCTTTCCACGCCTTAAACCCTCTGCTGTTGCCTTGCTAGGTAACAGTGTGCTACCTTTGCTGGTTTTTGTTTCCTCTCAAAACTGCGTTTTCTTTTCCCCTCTTTGTGTTCAAATACCTGCCTTACCTCCTATCCCAACCCACCTTCCACACCACCCATATGGTTTTCTTTCTTAATTTTCCTGTCATTCAGATGGAGGCCTTTTCCTCAACAAAAGAGCCAGACTCTACAAACACAGAAGGGGATTCTTGGTCTTCTTCAGTCACTCAGTTGCGTCCCACTCTTTGTGACCCCATGGACTGCAGCACACCAGGCTTCCCTGTCATTCACCATCTCCTGGAGCTTGCTCAAACTCATGTCCATTGAGTTGGTGATGCCATCCAGCCATCTCATTCTCTGTTGTCCCCTTCTCTTCCTGCCTTCTATCTTCCCCAGCATCAGTTCTTCACATCAGGTGGCCAAAGTATTGAAGCTTCAGCTTCAGCATCTGTCCTTCAGATTAATATTCAGGGTTGATTTCCTTTAGGATTCACTGATTTGATCTCCCTACAGTCCAAAAGACTCTCAAGAGTCTTCTCCAACACACAGTTAGAAAGCATCATTTCTTTGGTGTTCAGTCTTCTTTATGGTCAAACTCTCACATCCATATGTGACTACTGGGAGAACCATAGCTTCAACTCTCTAGACCATTGTAGGCAAAGTAATAGCTCTGCTTTTTAATACACTGTCTAGGTTAGTCATTAGTCATAACTTTTCTTACAAGAAGCAAGCATCTTTTCATTTCATGGCTGCACTCACCATCTGCAGTGATTTTGGAGCCAAAAAAAATAAAGTCTGTCACTGTTTCCATTGTTTCCCCATCTATTTGCCATGAAGTGATGGGACAGGATGCCATGATCTTAGTTTTTTGAATGTTAAGTTTTCAGTCAGCTTCTTCACTCTCCTCTTTCACCTTCATCAAGAGGCTCTTTAGTTCCTCTTTTCTTTCTGCCATAAGGGTGGTATCCTCTTCGTATCTGAGATTATTGATATTTCTCCTGGCAACCTTGATTTCAGCTTGTGATTCATCCACTGCAGCATTTCACATGATGTATTCTGCATATAAGGTAAGTGGTCTGGTATTCCCATCTCTTGAAGAATTTTCCACAATTTGTTTTGATTGACACAGTCAAAGGCTTTAGTGTAGTCAATGAAGCAGCAGTAGATATTTTTTTTCTGGAATTCTCTTGCTTTTTCGATGATCCAGCAGATGTTGGCAATTTGATCTCTGTTTCCTCTGCCTTTTCTAAATCCAGCTTGTACATCTGGGAGTTCTTGGTTCATGTACTGTTAAAGCCTAGCTTGGAGGATTCTGAGCATGACCTTGCTAGCATGTGAAATGTGTGCAGTTGTGCAGTAGTTTGAACATTCTTTGGCATTGTCCTTCTTTGGGATTGGAATGAAAAGTGACCTTTTCCAGTCCTGTGGCCACTGCTGAGTTTTTTAATTTGTTGGCATATTGAGTGCATCACTTTCACAGCTTCATCTTTTAGAATTTGAAATAGCTCAGCTGGAATTGCATCACGTCCACTAGCTTTGTTTGTAGTGATGCTTTCTGAGGCCCATTTGACTTCACACTCCAGGATGTCTGGCTCTAGGTGAGTAATCATCCCATAGTGGTTATCTGGATCATTAAGATCTTTTTTGTATAGTTCTTCTGTGTATTCTTGCCACCTCTTCTTAATATCTTCTGCTTCTTTTACGTCCATACCTTTTCTGTCCTTTATTGTGCCCATCTTCACATGACATGTTCCCTTGGTATCTCTGATTTTCTTGAAGAGATCTCTAGTCTTTCCCATTCTGATGTTTTACTCTGTTTCTTTGCATTGTTCACTTAGGGAGGCTTTCTTATCTATCCTTGTTATTCTTTGGAACTATGCATTCAGATGGGTATAGTTTTCCTTTTCTCCTTGCCTTTAACTTCTCTTCTTTTCTCAGCTATTTGCAAGGCCTCCTCAGACAATCATTTTGCCTTTTGGCAATTCTTTTTCTTGGGGATGGTTTTGATCACTGCCTCCTGTACAATGAAGGGGATTGAGTATGGGAAATTCACTTTTAACTCCTTGTAGTCCAAATATATAATGGCCACGTTTTATTCCATTTCCAGCTCCACCTAGATGTTCCAGGGCATCTTGAACTTGAGAAGAATTATTACTTTCTCTCCCAAATCCCCAGTTTCTCCTCTTGAGTTCCTTCACTCTGGTAATGATGTAGTGTCTACCTAGATGCTCAAAGCTAGGAATCCAAGCATCACGCTTCAAAAATCTTTGCTCTCTTTCCTTGCCCATTTGGTCACCCAGAACTCTCATCTCTTGTCCTCGGTATCTCTTGGCATCACTTCCTCCTGTCTTCTTCACTGCTCTGTCTGAGCCAAGCCTTTGTCATGTCTCCCCAGGGTTTCCCCAACAGTCCCCTCGGTCAGGCCTCTAGCCTCATCCGCGAATGGAAGCTTTATTCATCTTTCACCTTTGCCAGTGTTCTGAAGGGAAAATCTGATCCCTTGAAAAAAATCATCAGTTACCTTCCATGTTTTTTCACATTTCATTGTTTTACACAAGCTTTGTAGTTGAACTGCCAGGTTGTCTCTGATCAGTCCTGCTTCTTTTCCAGCATCTTTTCTCTCCCCTTACTCTGCCCTGTACTCCCCTACCTTGACCCTGAACACAGAAAGGTCCATTGTGGCCCATGCCCATCTCGGTCATCAGTGTTACTCTCCTCAGCATCTCCTGTCCAGTCTTCAAAATTCTTTTCAGTATCATCACAGCTGAGGAAGCTTCCAGGACACCCACCACTCCCAAGTCAAGACAACATCCCATTTCTCTGTGTGTGCTTCATTCTGTCACAGCACTGATTTATCACTTTTAATTAATATTGGCTTTGTCAGCTAAAGTATGTTCATTTTTAGGCTAGAACACCTAGCATCTAACATAGTCCTGGACCTAAATGAATTCCTCATAGATAATTGTTGAACGAGTCAATAGCATGCAGTCCTACATTTCTGCATAGTGCTTCTTTTTAGAATTGTTCATTGGTTTACATACCGGAGTATATCTAAGATAATAAGGAGCTCAATAATCAGGACTCTGTGTGTCAAAAACTGTGCTAGAATAATCTCACACTTGTGTCCAAGTCTGTTAGATCTACTGGAGATCATGATGAGACTGAGAGGTCAAATATGTGGACTGATCAAGAGGCTGCATTTTCCAGCTTTACTGTTCCTTTCCTCTCAGTCTTTAATGTATACATCTTTGGCTTATTGAGCAGAAGTGTAATCATTTCTCAGGACATCACTTACAGGTCTGGCCAAGGGCACCCATCAACAGAGACCATCATCAGCTGTGGTTGACCAGGGCTCTAATTTGGCTGTTATCATTGAACTCTTCTGTAAGAAAGGTTGACTAAGCAGTGACCTTGTCTGTTTTACAAGATATAGAGAGCTTGCTCTCTCTCTAAACTTATCCCATAAGTTTCAAGACCTTTCGTTTTAATGTGTAGGGGCTGTAGATGAGGTATACATAACTTCCCACTGAGGAATTGGTGTGAGAGAGACATAATAACAGATCACCAATCCAACAAATCAGAATTCTGCTCTCAGTGAAAGTATGAAAATTAAGTCTTTTGGCTCAGTGGTTTCACTTTATTAAATTTATACAGAATTTAGAATAAAAAGGAAAATAGATATAATAGAAAAAAGAAAATGTCATTTGGAAAGAGGAGTAAATATTGATACAAGAACCAAAAAGCATAAGTAAAGCTCATCATGTTGTCAGACTTAGTCTAATTTCATGAATTCTTTTGGAAAGCTGGTGGACCTAGGGCTTAATCTCGTTTTATGGTCATTTAAAACATGACACTTCCCATACATTTGCCATACTCCTGCTATATTATATTATGTCACAGGGTTCCTCTGTCCCAGCCAAATTTCTTCACAACTTGTTTCTGAAAAGACCTCACATTCTGGCTCCTGTCTCAATTCCCTCAGCCTTTTCTTCAAGACCTAGGTATACTGATAAAGAATGTATAATGCCTGAAATGCAAAAAAATGGATACTAATTGGGGAGGACTTTATTCTGCAGGCAGAACAAAATCTCCGGATATTGAGTTCAATGAGATCAGAGCATTGTTTTGGAAATAGCCCCTCCTCCAAGAAGTTACTATGCCAACATAGATCCTTGAAGTGCCCTGGTCCCTTTAAGAAGATTAAATATAATTGGTGACTGTTACATAGGGAGTGTGTCAAGACCAAATTCGATAGCAATAGGAATTATGTTCTTAAATTATTGATAGTTTCCAAGTGCTTAATTTGCATTATTTCATCATCATGTTAGCAGTGTTATACCAAGAAAGAAAACTGGTGGGCTCTAGACTCAGCAATCACTAGCACTGTCATAGCCATCAAGGAATGCTCCTGCTTCGATCCTAAACAGCGTCAGATCATCCATTCATTCATTCGAAACTATGTTTTAATTACCTATGCTGTTCTAGGCAGTATTCTAGGCATTTGAGATAAAATAGTGGGCAACACAAACTCCCTGTCCTCATGGAGTTTATATTCTAGAAGGAGAAGACAGACGGTGGCCAAAATAAATAAGGAAAGGATGTGGTAGATGTTACAGAGAGAGATGAAACAGGGAGAGAGGGGGCTCACGACACAGTGCTATTTGGGCTTAGAGTTGTAGGAGGTGACTCAACAATTCATGAAGGAGGAATGAGATTTATGGTAGATTGTTTGCAAAAATGGTCACAAAAATTCCTATCCTTGTAGCCATATCTTGGGCTAGCCACTTCCACACTGGTCTAGGCTTATCCACATGACCTGCTTTGAAAAATGACAAGATATCAAGTGTGACCTAGCAGTCTGATCTTAAACTCTCATGACCACCATATGTAAATAAGGCTGAGCTACCCTTATGATGAGAAAGGCGTGGCTAAGCCATCCGCATTGAGCCATCAACATCACACCACTGCTACTGTAGTATGAAAGCAGTCATAGATAATATGTAAACATGTAGGCATTGTTGTGTGCCAATAAAGCTGCCATATACAAGCAGAAGTGGCAGGTCAGATTTAGCCAACAGCCTGTAGCTTGCCAACTCCTCTCGTTGACCATACACCCTCAGTCAAGCTGGCTTAGAAAAGAACTGTCCATCTGCTCAGAGAACCATGAGGAATACTAATGGTTATTGTGAGTCATTAGGTTTTGAATTGGTGTGTTACACATGCAAGCTAACTGCTACAGTGTTCCAGACAGAAGAAACCAGATGCAACATCCTGACAAAGGACTATGCTTGAGATATTCTAGGAATTAGAAATACAGCAGTGTTGCTGAAGCTAGATGAACAAGGAGGAGAGTAGTAGGAAGCAAGTGCAAAATCAAGATAAAAGGGGCAGGACTGGCAGATTATAAGAGCTTTGAGGGCCATTGTAGCAGAGGTGTGACATGATTTGACTTACGTTTTAAAAAGCTCAGTCTTGCTGCTATGTTGAAAATAGACCCTAGAGTACAAAGGCAGAAGCAGGGAGATGAGTTAATTGTCTACAATGATAGCCTTGGTGGGAGGTTGGATGTGGATGGTAGCAGTGGAGGTTGTGAGAAGGGAACTGAATTTGAGGATATTGAAGAGAAGATGTACTCATAATTTTGATGTGGGCTATATGAGAAAGAAGGTAGTTAAAGAAGACTAAATGGTTTTTGTCTTGGAAAACTAGAAAATAGCCATTAATTTGAGTTGAAGGAGACTATAGGTAGAGAAGACGTGGGGGAAAATACGAGTTCTATGTGGCATACTAAGTATAAGATGTCTATAGGCATTCAAGGAGGTATTTGTGTCCATGGGTCTGGAGTTCAGGGAAGAATAGACTGGAGGTGCCAATTTCAAATCATCAGCACATAGAGGGCATGTGAAATCCATGAGGCTGCCAAAGGAGTGCATATACACAGCGGAGAGAAAAGCCTTAAGAATTGAGCCTTAGGGCATTCCAACACTAAGCTGTCAGGGAGCTGATGAAGAGGAATTGAGGAGCATGAAAGGGGCAGCAGACTGGCAAGGAGAGCCCAGACAGAGAGAAAGAAAACCAGGAGAGGGCAACATCCTGAAGGTCAGCTCAAGAAAGTGATGAAGTAAGATGAAAGCTGCGAATTAACCCCTGGACTTAACAGTGTAGAGGAAATTGGAGACCGTGGCAGAATCTGTTTTGGTGGAGTTAGGGACATGGAAGCCCCATAGGCAGGGGTTTAAAAGAAGCTGGGAGGAGAGGACATGGAGACTGTGAATGTGGAGAAGAGAGGAATGGATCCATAATGGATCAGTTACCAGAGAGTAGTGAGAGGTAGGTATTAGAGGAAGTGGAAAGATATGGTTTTATTCCAAAGAGAGGGAATTTTATTCCAGTCAAGAGAGGAAAAGGATGCTGCTGAAAAGTGAAGCTAACTGAGACCACACAGCCCTTTTAAGCCACCAGATTGCTGCCTTGGCCTGAGTGACTCTAGTGGAGAAACAGAAGCAAGGGCCATGAGTGGACAAGAAGGGATGGGCTCCAGGGCCAAAATGGAGGGGTTTGCCTTAGAGGCAAGGCAGGTTCTTCTAGTAACAGTAGAAAGAGGTGGACTATACGTGCCCAGATGCTGGTAGGTGAGAGGTGTGGTGGTAGATGGAAGCCTGTGGAGGTGCTTATAGTCTCTGTTTTCTTCAGTGAAATGGGAAGCAAGGTGATCAGGTGAGAGGGAGGATTGGGAGAATGTATGAGTAGTCAGAGGCCAAAGGAAGTAGTAGATGCTCCAGTAATAACTCCCAGAGCATCAAGCTTTTGCTGTTCCCCTCCCACACTGATTCTGGATACGGCCATATGATTTCCTCTGGCTAACAGGACAACATTGGCAAATATGATGCATCTAATGACCTAAAAAGCACTTGTGTTTGGGAACTCTCCCACCACCACTTGAAGAAGCTTAAGTGAGCCTGAGAGACAGTTGGCCCATCTGCTAACAAACACCCACTGCCACCTAGACCAAGCAGCCCCATTTGCATCATCAGAGGACCACAGCCACACGAGGGACACCAAGCCACCCCAGCAGAAAAATTTCCCAACCAAACCTAATTCAAATCGCTGAGCCACAAAATCTTGAGCAGATAAAATAGTTCTGGCTTCAAGCCACTATTGGGATGGCTTGATAAGGAACAAAGGTTGACAGATGCAGAGGAGAAGGTATGAATGATAGACAGGGAGAGCAGGAGAGAAAGTAGAATAGGGGAATGTAGCATAGTTGCTGGCAATCCTGGGGGCCCACTTAAGAGTCACAGTCATGAAGGTTAAGTGCATTCAGTCAGCATGCTTGGGCTTTTCTCTGGCCACGTTTCAGTTGCATGGTTGCTGGTGTGGGGGACGGAGGAATTGATTTAGTCGGGTTAGGGACCTTTCCAGGCAAATACAACACAGCTAGGGAGTCAGGTAAGATGGAAATGCACCCACAGGAATGATTATCATCACTTACCATGGGATTTAACTTCAGAAAATGGCAGTGATCACGAAGTTGACTGGCCAAGGAAACATTGCTGGGCCAATGGAGTGGATTTCTCAGAGGGGTTAAAGGATTTTTGGCATCAGGACACCAGGGGGCGAGGGGATGAATTAGAAAAAGAGAAGGCAGTGGTCAGAGAGTCTTATATATGAATTACATGATGGAAAGTGAACATGTATAGCAAATGGAAAGGTCTGTGATGTGACTAAGCAACGAGTGGCAGAAGAGATTGGCATACAAGGTCAGGGGAAGAGAAGGAATGAGAAAGGAAGTCGCCAGGTTGTATTAATAGAGGGATCATCCATGTAGATATTGGATTCGCCAGGAATTAGGACAGAGCTCACGCTGGAGTAGATTGCCCTCCATCAGGAACTAAGGTAACCCAGCAATGTGGGGAGGGGGGTCTTGAGATAACTATAACAAGAGGAAGGAGGGGGCCATGATGTGATGACATTAAATTCTAAACTGGAGGATGTAAGAGAGGAGGGACCAGAGGAAGGATAGCCTGAAAAGTGTTGACATGGAAGAAGGAGGATGCCTGCCTTACTCTCAGGCCCAGTAGACTGTTGAAGGGAACACATGGCCATGACTTGAGAGGGCTGCCCTGGCATCAGCAGCCTTCAGGGAATTTTCAGAATTTGCTTAGAGCCAGAAGGTGAAGAGAATGTTTAGGAAAGAGGCTGAGAACATTGGAGATTGTGCTGATCAGGATCCACGAGTTACAGACAGCACAAGGGAAGGATTTCAGGGACTTCTCAGGTAGTCCAGTAGCTAAGGCTCCATGCCCCCAATGCAGGGGGCCTGGGTTCAATCCCTGGTCAGGGAACTAGATCCCACATGCTGCAACTAAGAGTTCACATGGCACAACTAATATCCACTGCAGCCAAATAAATAATTTTTTTTTAAAAGGAAAGATTTCAGTAGTTGGGGAAGAGTGAGAAAAAGGAACAAGAAGGGAAAGTGCCCAGCCTTTTGAGATTTGGAATGTGAAGGGTAAGATGTGCTCTGGAAACCAGGGTAGTGTGTGTGTGTTTGTGTGTGTGTGTGTGTGTGTGTGTGTGTGTGTGTGTGTGTGTGTGTGTGTGTGTTTGTGTTTCGTGTGGTGATGAACATGAGCAGAGATAAAAGGCAATTTGAGATTAGACCCTGGGGCTGAAAAGCAGATATCGATGACAAGTTTGTCAGTTGTAGAAGTTGGGGAATTTCCAGGGTACTCCTCTCCACATCAGTCGACAGCCACACAGCAGTGTGGACGTGTGGTGTTAGTTGCATAGTCCAGAGGTAAACATGTGCCGCACAACCTCGCCTCACTGTGCCTGGGTTGTGTCCTGACACACTCGCATCCTCAAGAATGAGTGGCTGCATAAGGCACCTACCCTGGCATCTTTTCAACTTCAGGGCTTGCTGATAAACTTTCTTCTTCCAAACATCTGACAAAAGCAGTGAAGGGTTTTTGAAGAGGGACAAAAAGTGCCAGAGCAGAGTCTAATATTCCCTCCTCAGGCACAAAGGTATAAATCCTGCTTTTCTTTGATGTTGCCCTAACACACTTGTGACGGCCCCCTCCTCCAGGGGCTTTGATGTTCTCCACATGCTCCTGACATGCTGACACCTGGACATGTACTCTGTGGAAGCAGCAAATTGAAACAGTAGTCAGACTCTGGTATGAAAAGGAAAAGGACAGCAAGATCTTGCCCAGAACTTTTTGATGCCTGTCGCCTGATTAGAGAGAATGCTCCCACTGCCTCTTCAAACACACGATTGTGAGCTTCCCATTTTAGTATTCATGACAAGTGGCTGGCACCGGGCATACCTATCCCAGGATATCTCCAAGAAGGGATTGACCAGTTTGCTCCTGAAGCCCAGATCCCTGTTGGCTGTTTCCTCCGAACGGCATTTTACTTAAACGTGAAGACTCTGTTCTTGGCCTTAGGCCACCCTTCACATTTCATATTCTATCATCTCACCTCAAGTGACACTGCTTCCCTACCCCAGATGAGCTCTCTCTCCAGCCTGTGTCGTCAGCTCCTGCAGGCCCTGATTTAAAGGTCTGTTGTTGAGTCACTCAGTCGTGTCCAACTCTTTGCGACACTATGGACTGTAGCCTGCCAGGCTCCTCTGTCCATTGGATTTCACAGGCAAGAATACTGGAGTGGGCTGCCTTTTCTTCTCCAGGGGATCTTCCCAGCTCATGGATTGAACCCAGGTCTCCTGCATTGGCATGTGAATTCTTTACCACTGAGCCACAGGGGAAGCCCCAGTTTGGGAGTCTGCCTCCTGTTGTTTTTAACTTGACATGTGTCAAGCCAACTCTTCCTCCTCTCACTGGGTTCATCTCCAAGCTAACCATCTCCCAGAGAATGTTCCAGATCATGGCTTTTCAAACAATGGATACTCTTTCCTTCACTTCTTGACCCTCTGCTCTCCATACACATTCACATCCTTGAAGAATGAATGGAGGGCAAAAAGTAAACAATTATTTTTGATATTAAAGTTGCTCTTTCCAATGTGAAATCCTCCCAGACAGAGCATGCATTTTTGCCAGCCTTAATAGCATTATGATTTGAACCATAATGATTATGACTGTGATTGGGTTCTCCATCTTGTGTTTTCACCCTCAGCTCTCCACTTCTCTTCCTAACACCTTAGGCAAGTTGGATATTTTCTTTTTCTCCCGAACTTCTTTCCCTGAAGGCTGCTCTCCTTTTGCTGCTATGAATAGATCAGATATGTAAAGTAGATTTTCTTTATTTGTCGAGGGGAAATCACCTCTTTCATCTCCTTCCACAACCCCTGCTTCTTGTCACATGGATGTTTTCAGTAAAATGTCAGCGGTCCCTGCAAATATCAGAGTCTCTCTGGAAATCCCGTTAGTTCAGTGCCTCAGCAGCCCCCTCACAAAGTCATTGAGTCTGTTGTTAACTGCATCACCAGGGGTCCTGGCATCACTGAGCTCTCCTCTGCTAGCAACAGTTCTGCACTGGAGGTCTGTTGTATCTCAGATTGCCCTTAACCAAGGAAGCTTGCCAAAGGCCTCTCCAGAGTGGGGACAGATCCCAAACACAAGGCCTCCAGTCTTCTTTCTCCCCTTTTTCTGGAGGTCTATCTGAGGAGCCTTCAGATGACAAAGTGGAGGTTCTCTCTGATCAGAGTTCACTCTGTTTGTCAAGAGAAGATCCTTCCAGAACAAATTGTGAGAGAAGGTAGCTCAGCTGTCTGGTTGTGAAGCCCATATCGTGTCTTCACTAGAGGACCAGAAAGACTGCTTTCTGCTTATTGCCCTTGGTAAGGGTTTGGATGGATTGTTTTGCTCTTAGATGATCTCTGAGTTTATTGGTCTTATGCCACTTCTTGATCGACTCTGCTATTGGGCAAAATTGAACTTGCCTGAGAAAGCATAATTTTAATGACTGCTTAATGTTGCATATTCAGGACTAGGATTCCTGGTTTTCACCTTGTCGGCCCAGATTCAACAGTGTGGGAATACCAGTCCCTGGGCTTCCCTCATAGCTCAGTTGGTAAAGAATCTGCCTGCAATGCAGGAGACCTTGACTCGATTCCTGGGTTGGGAAGATCCTCTGGAGAAGGGATAGGCTGCCTGCTCCAGTATTCTTGGGCTTCCCTTGTGACTCAGCTGGTGCGCCTGCAATGTGGGAGACCTTGGTTCGATCCCTGGGTTGGGAAAATCCCCTGGAGAAGGGAAAGGCTACCCACTCTATTATTCTGGCCTGGAGAATTCCATGGATTGTATAGTCCATAGTGTCGCAAGAGTCGGACACAACTGAGTGACTTTCACTTTAACCAGTCCCATGCTGCCTCCTCTTTTTCCTTCTTGTTCTCATAGATAGCTATTCAATGAACTTCCCCAATGACCTCTTGAAATTCCCTACATCCATGTCTATGCCTCAGGGAGCCATACCTTCACTTTCAATTTATTCTTAGCTTCTGAAATCAGTTCCCTCCCCCTACCTGTCTTTCTCCAAGAGCCTCCTAGACCTCTCCTTTACAGATAACAGACCACTACTATTATGGCCCTTTAACAGGCTGGGGCTTGGGGGTGCAGAGTTGACGATAAGAAAATAAAGGGAGAGAAATGAACAGAGACATGGGGACCAAGACTCTGATGGAGTAAAGGCGTTTATTCAACATAATGTGGGCTTATATACTGTCTTACAAGATAGCCTTTTCAGCAAAGATAAAGATCAAAAATCTTACAACATATCCAGGAAACAAGGCTAGAATCCATCTCAAAGAGGGGGTTGTAAAACTCGCTTTTCCATAACAGAAAGGGAAGAAGGCTGTAAATAGTTACTTTTACTTTAATAATGTATGCATTCCTTAGCACCCCCCCCAGAAGTTTGCCTCTCCACTCATCTCTGAATATTCAGGGATTAATAAGGTACATCAGAAAACAGCACACAGGAAGCCTCCTGCCAAATGCTTCCTGACACACTACAAAAGTAGGGCAGCTAAGTAGGGGCAACTCAGTTGCCTCCAACTCTGCGACCCCATGGACTGCTGCCCACCTGGCTCCTCTGTCCATGGGATTTCCCAGGCAAGAATACGGGAGTGAGTGCCCCCTTTTGGGGAAGACTTTTTTCTCTCCTTTTCAGATTGCTAAAGAGAGTGATTTCCTCAAGGCATTAAGGTCCTTAAAGAAAATGAAGTCATAGCTCCCTTTATTGTGAGCTGAATATGGTCCTGAAAGGGTATTTAGACTATCACCAGGCTGGGCTGCAGAGGGTCTAATCAGCAGAGCCAGAAGAGGAACCAACCTAACAATACCCTGTAAAACATCCATGCCATCTCCCTGAAGAACAGATCAGAAGAATGCTTGTGCAGGGACATGTCTGCTGTTTGTTTAAGAGTAGTCTACAATAGAGAAGAAAAACACATAAGGAGGCTAGACAGAATTAAGTATAGATAATTCTTGTGATAGATATTGGACATGAGTAAACAGGGCAGAATATATGTGTTCTGAATAGGAATTAATGGAAGGACCAAATAGACACCAACCATTCCTGACAGTGGTTCATCCTTAGACCAGTTATTGGTCCCATATGTCCCCTGCCCTGTACATTAGGACTGTTGGTCCCTTGGTATCTCTGATAGAACTGGTGTATATTGTCTCTCCATATCTTCATCACTGGTCATTATAATCATATGAAGTGGGGAAAACTAAAGCAGCAGAGAATGGGCATGTGAACATGATATGACATTGGATTCAGTCCCTTCCATTGGACTACCATGCACTCAAGCTCTCACTCTCTCTCTCTCCCCCCCCCCCACCGCTCCCTCCCTCCCTGACCACTTGTTGATTCTCACTGTTCTAAATCCTTCAGCAAACAGTGTGATCCAAGCCATCTTAGTTTGATCTGTGAGCTTTTTGGTCTGTGACATCTTGTATGTCTTGCCTGGTAATGCAGTTGAAGTATACACAAGCATCAAGGTGATCTGTTACCATGATATTAAGTACTAACAGAAGGTGAAAGGAGTTGAGTGCTTTGGTCAACAAAGGGACAAGTAACTGACAGAGACACCTATAGATCCAGCCTTAAGCTGAACTCCTTTGACTTCTAGGCAGTAAGAAAACAGATGACCCAGTGATCCAAATTTCATCTGTTAAATACCATCAGAGGCTCAGAGATATGGGGGCCAGTCAACCTAAGGGACAGGGACCATCCTTTTTTGTGGCAGAGGATCCAGCCAAGGTTTCTGACTCTTGCATGGTCCATGGTGCTTGAGACAGAGAATCTAAGAATAACACAAAACTAAGTACCAGTGGGGCCCCATGGGGAATTGAAATCAATGAGGAGATGCCTTTGGGTACTCAAGTTACCTTGCTTGAATGGCATGTTGTGTGGTAAATTGGCGAATGTAATTACTTTAAGGTGGCCACTGAAACTCAACTCTATACGAATATTCCCATGGGACAGAGCCCAGTGTGGCCAGATGGTTAATATTTTTATGAGAAGCCAGAAATACAAACTTTTATGAGAACTCTTCCAGTTAAAAACTCACAAGTTTGCCAAAATCGTAGTTCCCAAATACCACTTATCCAATAAAAGGAACTAGGACTCCTTGGAGAAGTGGCTGATTCTAGGGCTGGGGCAGGAAAAATATATCTCGAGCTTGGAGCATCTTGTAGTACCATAAAGGAAGTGCTACACACACAGAGAGAGTGATGGGAGATGTCAAAGGGTCACAAGAGCCAACTGAAAGAGTTCCCAATAGTCAAAACCAATAACATTATTGGTTTGTAACCCAAAGTAGTAAGTAAACATTGATGAGTCCATATTGGTATAAATAGATGACTGAATAAATAAATAAATGGCAAAGAAGGGACAAATTCTCCTTTCAGAAGAATTTCTCCCCACCTAGGAGGTGATAGTGAATTCCTCCCCACCTCTTCAGGGTAACGAGCTTCTAAAGAATAAAGAATGGAAAGGGAAAAGTAGTATACTGACTTTGCAGAGGAGAAAGCAGGCAGAGCCCACCTCAACCAAGTGATCAAGGTCAATATCACATGGATAGCATGTACCCCTGGTACGATGTGTGAGAA
Organism: Antilocapra americana; assembly: GCA_007570785.1. Taxonomy (NCBI): domain Eukaryota; kingdom Metazoa; phylum Chordata; class Mammalia; order Artiodactyla; family Antilocapridae; genus Antilocapra; species Antilocapra americana. The sequence continues at coordinate 1,831,570 of ML662917.1, forward strand.
GAGCATGTCATCTCTGTGGTCTTCTTACCCCCAACCCATAAGCCAGTCTAATCAGGAGAAAACTTCAGACAAACCCAAACTGATAAATGTTCTATAAAACACTTGACCAGTACTCTTCAAACTCTCAATGCCATCAAAAACAAGGAAAGACTGGGACAGTGGAGGCCAAGGAGCCATGACATTAAATACAATGTGGCGTCCTTAATTTTTAGAACCAAAACAGAAAATGGACTTCAGTGGAAATATTCTATGGAGTTTAGTTCATTTTAAAAAATTTTATTTAATCAATCAATTAATTGGGCTGTACCAGGCACATAAGATCTTCGTTGCAGTACATGGGATCTTTAGTTGTGGCATGCAGACTCTTAGCTGAGGCATGTGGGATCTAGTTCCCTGACCAGGAATCAAACCCAGGCCCCCTGCATTGGGAGTATTGGAGTCTTAGCCACCAGAGCAGCAGGACAGTCTCATAATGTGCTAGTTTTAATTTCTTATTTTTAACAAATGCACCATGGTTATGTAAGAGGTTAACAGAGGAAATTGGATGGGGTATATACAGAAACTGTACTATCTTTGCAACATTTATGTAAATCTAAGCTTATTCTAAAATTGAAAAATTATTTTTAAAAAATAATTAGTTCAAATAAAACATATGTACTGATGAATCTGGCTTGGGGCTTTCTGTTAGATCCTCTGATTTTAATGGAAAGTAAATGTTCCTATGATTGTGCTCCCCTGAATCAGAAACCACAGGAAGCCACCACCTCTTAACTCAAAAGATCAACCCTCCTTTCATGGCACTCATATTTATTACCTTTTCCTTCCTCCTAGCAAAGGTCTCGATCTTCTTCTACTCCTATATATATTATATATCTATGTATCTGTATCTATCTGTTCTTTCTTCTGCCTGGTATATTGATATAAGTAGTTGGAACTCCAATAGCCATATTGGAAAATGCAGCTTAAGACCAGAAGCCCTGTACAATGGAACAACAAAATAATATATTTTATCAAATCGAACATGTCAGTTTTAAGGCACAGCATTATTTTATGTACTGCAAAGGAAGAAAGGAAATGCTACCAATTAAATTAAGACACAACCTTTTCTTATCCGTTGGATTTTTCTTTGATTTTTCAATTAGTAAAAGATCTCTTTTACACTTATATAGATGTAGATTTTTGGTTATTACATTGCTCTTATGCATACACATAAAAAGGAAACTGCACTAAATAAATTGTTTATGGTACTGCTGGATCTTCTTCAGATTCAAATGTCAACTCTTCTAAGACATCTGCACTTCCATGCTTATTGCAGTGTTGTTCACAATAGCCAAGGCATAGAAACAACCTGAATGCCCATTGCCAGATGCATGGATAAAGAATATATAGTAGGTGAGCAATGAGAAAAGAAGAAGGAAATTATGCCATTTGTAACAAGGAAAGACCATGAAGGTATTGTGCTAAGTGAAATAAGTCAGACAGAAAAGACAAATTCTGTGTGATCTCTGTCCTCCACTATCTTGCAGAATTTGCTCAAATTCATGCCCATCAAGTTGGTGATGCCATCCAACCATCTCATCCTCTGCCTCCCACTTCTCCTTTTGCCTTCAGTCTTTCCCAGCATCAGGATTTTTTCCAATGAGTTGGCTGTTCGCATCAGGTGGCTAAAGTATTGGAGCTTCAGCATCAGCCCTTCCAATCAATGTTTGGAATTGATTTCCTTGAAGATTGACTGGTTTAATTTCCTTTGCAGCCTAAGGGACCCCCAAGAGTCTTCTCCAGCACCACAATTCCCTGTGTTGTTCCCCATGTTGTTTAGTGTATCCTTGTTGCTTATTTGTCTTATAGATAGTAGTTTACATTAAGTATACATTTCTTAATTCCCTACCACTATCTTGACCCTCCTTGCTTCCTTCTCCCCACTGGTAACCACTGGTTTGTTCTCTGTATCTGTGAGTCTATTTGTTTTGTTAAATACATTTGTTTTATTTTTAAAGATACCACATATAAGTGATAGTATTTGTCTCTGTCTGATTTTTGTCTCTAAGCATAATGCCTTCTAAATCCATCTATGTTGTTACAC
>ML662917.1:1834052-1949706 GCA_007570785.1 Antilocapra americana
AGTGTGTGTGTGTGTGTGTGTGTGTGTGTGTGTGTGTGTGTGTATCTCACATCTTTATCCATTGATCTGTTGATGGACATCTGGGATGCTTCCATATCTTGGCTATTGTAAATAATACTGCTGTGGACATTGGGGTGTGCATATCTTTTCAAATTGGTGTTTTTGTTGTTGTTTTTCTGAATATGTACCCAGGAGTTGAATTCCTGGATCATATGGTAATTCTGTTTTTAGCTTTTTGAGGAACCCCCATACTGCTTTCCATAGTGACAGTGTCAGTTTACATTCCTGCCAATCCTGTATGAGGGTTCCCTTTTCTCTACATTCTTGCCAACATTTTTTATTTGTAGTGTGTACGTGCTAAGTCACTTCAGTCGTGTCCCACTCTTTGCTACCATATGGACTGTAGCCTGGCAGGCTTCTCTGTCCATGGGATTCTCCAGGCAAGAAGGAATGGGTTGCCATGCCCTGCTCCAGGGGAGCTTTCTGACTGAGGGATCAAACTTGTGTCTCTTACATCTCCTGCATTCATAGGTAGGTTCTTTATCACTGCTACCACCTGGGAAGCTCTGTTATTTATAGGCTTTGTGACAATAGCCATTTTGACAATGGACATTCTGACAGGTGTGATGTGATATCTCATTGTGGTTTTGATTTGCACTTCTCTAATAATTAGTGATGTTGAGCATGTTTTTATGTGCCTATTAGCCATCTGTATGTCTTCTTTGGAAAATGTCTATTCAAGACTTGAACCCATTTTTATCAGGTTTTAGGGTTTTTTTGTATTGAGTTGCACGAGTTGTTTATGTTTTGAATATTAACCTCTTATTGGTCATATCATTTGCAAATATTTTCTCCTATTCAGTAGATTGTCTTTTTAAAAATTTATTTTTATTTTTAAAATTAAAATTATTTTTAAAATTTTCGGTTACACTGAATCTTTGTTGCTATGTGTGGGCTTTCTCTAGTTGTGGCAACTTCTCTTGTTTTAGAGCACAGGCTCTAGGTGCTTGGACTCAGAAGCTGTGGCAAATGGGCTTAGTTGCCCCATGGCATATGAAATCTTCCCTAACGAAGAACTGAAACAATATCCACTGAAGTGGCAGGTGGATTCTTACCCACTGTACCACCAGGGAAGTCCCACTAGGTTGTATTTTTGTTTTTGTTGATGGTTTCATGTAAATCTTAAATATTCTCACCACCCCCTCTCCAAAAAGGTAATTATGTGAGGTGAAGGATGTGTTAACCAACTTAATTTTGGTCATCATTTCACAGTACTTATATGTATCATCATCTCATTGTACTCCTTAAACTTACACAATATTCTATGTCAATTATATCTCAACTGAGCTGTAATAGATAAATGATTTAAACAACAAATTCCAACTCTTCTAAATCACTTTTGTGCTCAGTATCTCTTAATAATATTAGTATCTCTTAATATTGTTCTCTGCACCATGAAAAGTGTTGTTGATGCATAATTTCTTAAGAGTACTCTTCTAATGCCTCTAGAAGTTTTTTCCTAGCCAGTAAGAACACTCTGTTGAGTCTTTTTATTTTTAATTATTTATCTTGTCTACACCGGGTCCTAGTTGCAGCACGTGGGCTCTAGTTCCCTGCTCAGGGATTGAAACTGCACCCCCACACACTGGGAGCATGTAGTCCCAGCCACTGGACCACCAGGGAAGTCCCTCTGTTGAGTCTTGATGGGCTCACTCAGGCGATGAGAGCTATGATCAACAGCAATTGTAGGATTTATTCCAGTTTTAAAGATGTGAAAAAATGCCTTGGAATGAGTAAAATGAGATGGAAAGAGTGCCCTGGGTAGTCTGAACTGTTTTCCTCCACACTTGTTTTATATACAGGGGAGAAACTCCCCTCCATTTTTAAAAGCCATTGCTTTTCTCTTTTTAATGTTCACAGGAGCAAAATTTATTGTCTTTTTCAAAAGCTTAGCGATTCTGCAAGGTCTATAGTGTTATCAAGGTTTGGTTTTATTTAAATCTGTCTTTTTTTCCTTTTTAAAAATATTTTTGCAACCCCGTGAATGCTGGATATTCAAGGCCCCAGTCCTGGTTCTGGCCCTGAGTGACCACAATCATGTCACTTGTCTGGACTCAGTTCCACCATCTGCAAAGGAGGGAAGGGTCACACACCTCTTCCAGCTTGGATTATCTCCCTTCTGTGTGCATATAGCAAGTAAAAAGGTGTGGATCAGCTGGATCCTAGGAGACCTGCTTGAATGTGAAGAGAATACAGTTGACCCTTGTACAGTATATGGCCACTGCATTTCTGATCTCTGTTATTCATAACCAAACCCAGTCCATACTGATACACAATTATTATGTTAGCCACTACTACTTTGCTCATTCACTGTGACTTATTCCACTCTTGCATCCTTCATGACTAAATGAATCAAGGCATACATTTCTTTACTTTTTAGGTGTCCTAACACTTTGCTAATCACCCCCATTTCACCCTTCACTTCAGTTTTCCTGAAGCCAATTCTCCATTTATAACCCTCTGAGGCTAAACTCAAGTCTGCAAAAAAAAATAGTAATAAAAATTTTTATTTTCAAATCTAAGCACAGTATCACTTCCAGGATTAGTGGTAATGCCTTCTACTGAATACTTGATTAGATATATCTCTTGAGCTTATGAAAGAAACTGGAATTGCTGGCAAATGAAAAAAAATTAAGGGAGAACTTAAAATCAGAAATGTAGAACAAATTTCAAGAGTAGAGAAGATTCAGGAGAAACTAATGGGTGCTTTGTACTGCTTGTCACACATCTCTGAGGGGAAAAAAGACTTTTCCTTTTTCTGGAAAATGAAGTACAACTTGTCAGTGACAACCATCTATTAAGAAATTTCCTTTTGTGATAGAGTGAGGGTTTTTTCCCCCAGAGGTAAATTATTCAACGCAGTTAATTTGAATCTGTGTTTGAGCCTGTGATGAAGTTATCAATTTTATTAACATTTCCCTCAGTCTGCCCTGATACTATCATTGCCTGAGACCCTGGTACCCATAGCAACAGCCACTATTTCAGACATCACTTCCCCAAGCAGCAGAGCACAGCCTATGTGTGACAAGGATCCAGCTGTGCATCTCAGGGTAGTAGTTTCCAGGGCTGAAAGACCAAATCACAGCAGAGTCCCGTGCCCTGAAAATCAGGTTATCAAGGAACTGGGAAGGCTGCAAGTAGGCAGGAGGGTGACACACCCACCAGAAGTTTGCTCACACCTTTTGAGAGATAAGCATTGGAAGAGGCTGGGTAAACAAGGAGACTTAGAGTGATGGACACAGTCAAGACATCGTGAAGTACGTACAGTGGCGCAGACTTCATTCATCTGAATGCTCCTCACTTCTTTCCATCCCTACCCCACATATTCACAGGGCTGTTTGTGGACCCCAAAACCGAACTAGTAAAAGGGGGATTTAGAACATTTACATTCATCTTGCAGAAGAACACAGAGAGAAATGATTAAGCTGTTGCTATCTTTATAAGTTCTCTGCCAAGTAGTGGCTTGTAATAGGCAGTGGAGTGTAATAATCACAAGTCTCATCAAGTCTGGCCGGTGAGGAAATCTTTCTTTTCCAGATAAAATAAGAAGATGTAGGTCAAAGCAGACTTCTCTGCATCATCCCAGGGAGCCCATCTGAATCATGGAAAAGGGAAAGATGGAATAACAAGGAGTGCCCGGTGCCAAGGACTAGGGTCAGCTTTAGTATCCCAGTGAAGAGGCCATGACAGCCAGTGGTTCCGTAGATAAATTACAGTACCCCATGCAGAGCAAAAACACAGAGTTTCTCTGTCCATAGGAGCTGAATTTGCAGATAGAACATGTGTCTTTTGCCACCACCTCCCCCACAGAAACCTTTCATGCCGGAAGGGAAGCCGCTCAGGAAGAGATACAGTCTCTGGGCATTTCCACTCCCAAAGTCTTTCCAGGTATTCAGAGCCAACTCAGGTAGTAGTGCTTCTGCCTGTGGGGATTCGGGTGTGTGGGTGTTGACTGCCTTCCAGTGAGGTGCCCTGCTACTTCTGATGAATTTGGTGGCCACTTTTGCAGACTTCTTCCCTCTGAGAAGGATTTTGGCTGACATGTAGCAGCCATCCCCACCCTAGGCTGGAAGGCACCCCTGTAATTAGAGATCAGGGCTGTCTTCCCGAGGAGATTTCCCTCCCTTCCTGGCCTTCTTATATGGCTGGATTCCTAGTCTGCCCACCACTATTTTTTTGTTATTTTATTTATTTTCTTTACATTATCATGTTGGATTTGCCATACATGGACATGAATCTGCCATGGGTATACATGTGTTCCCCTTCCAGAACCCCCCTCCCACCTCCCTCCCAATTCCATCCCTCTGGGTCATTCCAGTGCACCAGCCCTGAGCACCCTGTCTCATGCATCAAACCTGGGCTGGCGATTGATTTCACATATGATAATTTACATGTTTCAATGCTGTTCTGCCATATCATCCCACCCTTGCCCTCTCCCATAGAGTCCAAAAGACTATTCTAGACATCTGTGTCTCTTTTGCTATCTCGCATACAGGGTTATCATTGCCATCTTTCTAAATTCCATATATATGCATTCATATACTATATTGTTGTTTTTCCTTCTGGCTTACTTCACCCTGTATAATAGGCTCCAGTTTCGTCCACCTCAGTAGAACTGATTCAAATGTATTCTTTTTAATGGCTGAGTAATATTCCATTATGTATATGTACCACTGCTTTCTTATCCATTTGTCTGTTGATGGATATCTATCTAGGTTGCTTCCATGTCCTGGCTATTGTAAACAATGTGGCGATGAACACTGAGGTACATGTGTCTCTTTCAGTTCTGGTTTGCTCAGTGTGTATGCCCAGCAGTGGGATTGCTGGGTCATATGGCAGTTCTGTTTCCAATTTTCTAAGGAATCTCCACACTGTTCTCCATAATGGCTGTACTAGTTTGCATTCCCACCAATAGTGTAAGAGGGTTCCCTTTTCTCCACATCCACTCCAGCATTTATTGCTTGTAGACTTTTGGATGGCAGCCATTCTGACTGGTGTAAAGTGGTATCTAATTGTGGTTTTGATTTGCATTTCTCTGATAATGAGTGATGTGTTTTTCTTCTTTTTTTTTTAAATTTTCTTTACTTTATTGTGTTGGTTTTGCCATACATTGACATGAATCCGCCATGGGTATACATATGTTCCCCCTCCTGAACCCTCCTCCCTCCTCCCTCCCGATTCCCTCACCCTGGGTCATCCCGGTACACCAGCCCCAAGCACCAAACCTGGGCTGGTGATTGATTTCACATATGATAATTAACATGTTTCAACACCATTCTCCCATATCATCCCACCCCTGCCCTCTTCCACAGAGTCCACGAGACTATTCTATACATCTGCATTTCTTTTGCTGTCTCGCATGCAGGGTTCTCATTACCATCTTTCTAAATTCCATATATATGCAGTATTATACTGTATTTTTGTTTTTCCTTTTGGCTTACTTCACTCTGGATAATAGGCTCCAGTTCCATCCACCTGAGTAGAACTGATTCAAATGAATTTTTTTAATGGCTGAGTAATATTCCACTGTGTATATGTACCACAGCTTTCTTTTCTTTTTTAAAAAAAGTTTTCTTTAATTTATTGTGTTGGTTTTGCCATACAATGACATGAAACCGCCATGGGTTTACATACGCTCCCCCTCCAGAACCCCCCTCCCTCCTCCCTCTCTATTCCCTCCCCCTGGGACATCTCGGTGCACCAGCCCCGAGCATCAACCCTGGGCTGGCAATTGATTTCACATATGATAATTAACATATTTCAATGCCATTCTCCCATAACATCCCTCCCTTGCCCTCTTCCACAGAGTCCACGAGACTGTTCTATACATCTGCGTTTCTTTTGCTGTCTGGCATGCAGGGTGTTCATTACCATCTTTCTAAATTCCGTATATATGCATTAGTATACTGTATTGTTTTTCCTTCTGTATTACTTCACTCTGGATAATAGGCTCCAGTTCCATCCACCTGAGTAGAACTGATTCAAATGAATTCTTTTTACTGGCTGAGTAATATTCCATTGTGTATATGTACCACTGCTTTCTTATTCATTCATCAGTTGATGGACATCTAGGTTGCTTCCATGTCCTGGTTATTGTAAACAATGCAATGATGAACATTGAGGTACACGTGTCTCTTTCATTTCTGGTTTCCTCAGTGTGTATGCCCAGCAGTGGGATTGCTGGGTCATATGGCAGTTCTATTTCCAGTTTTTTAAGGAATCTCCACACTGTTCTCCATAGTGGCTGTACTAGTTTGCATTCCCACCAACAGTGTAAGAGGGTTCCCTTTTCTCCACGTCCTCTCCAGCATTTATTTCTTGTAGACTTTTGGATGGCAGCCATTCTGACTGGTGTAAAGTGGTACCTCATTGTGGTTTTGATTTGCATTTCTCTGATAATGAGTGATGTTGAGCATCTTTTCATGTGTTTGTTAGCCATTTTTATGTCTTCTTTGGAGAAATGTCTGTTAAGTTCTTTGGCCCACTTTTTGACTGGGTCATTTATTTTTCTGGAATGGTGCTGCAGAAGGTGCTTGTGTATTTTTGAGATTAATTGTTTGTCCGTTGCTTCATTGGCTATTATTTTCTCCCATTCTGAAGGCTGTCTTTTCACCTTCCTTATAGTTTCCTTTGTTGTGCAGAAGCTTTTAATTTTAAGTAGGTCCCATCTGTTTATTCATCCTTTTATTTCTGATATTCTGGGAGATGGGTCATAGAGGATCCTGCTTTGGTTTATGTTAGAGAGTATTTTGCCTATGTTTTCCTCTAGGAGTTTTATAGTTTCTGGTCTTATGATTAGATCTTTGATCCATTTTGAGTTTATTTTTGTGTATGGTGTTAGAAAGTGTTCTAGTTTCGTTCTTTTACAAGTGGCTGTCCAGTTTTCCCAGCACCACTTGTTAAAGAGATTGTCTTTTCTCCATTGTATATTCTTGGCTCCTTTGTCAAAGATAAGGTGTCCATAGATGTGTGGACTTATCTCTGGGCTTTCTATTTTGTTCCATTGATCTATATTTCTATCTTTGTGCCAGAACCATACTGTCTTGATGACTGTGGCTTTGTAGTATAGCCTAAAGTCAGGTAGGTTGATTCCTCCAGTTTCATTCTTCTTTCTCAAGATTGCTTTGGCTATACGAGCTTTCTTGTATTTCCATACAAATTGTGAAATTATTTGTTCTAATTCTCTGAAAAAGACCTCTGGTAGCTTGATAGGAATTGCATTGAATCTATAGATTGCTCTGGGTAGTATACTCATTTTCACTATATTGATTCTTCCAATCCATGAACACGGTATATTTCTCCATCTATTTGTGTCCTCTTTGATTACTTTCATCAGTGTTTTATAGGTTTCTATATATGTCTTTTGTTTCTTTAGGTAGAAATACTCCTAAATATTTTATTCTTTTTGTTTCGATGGTGAATGGGATTGTTTCCTTAATTTCTCTTTCTGTTTTCTCATTGTTAGTGTATGGGAATGCAAGGGATTTTTGTGTGTTGATTTTGGATCCTGCAACTTTACTATATTCACTGATTAGCTCTAGTATTTTCTGGTAGAGTCTTTAGGGTTTTCTATATAGAGGATCATGTCATCAGCAAACAGAGAGAGTTTGACTTCTTCTTTTCCAATCTGGATCCCTTTTCTTTCTTTTTCTGGTCTGATTTCTGTGGCCAAGACTTCCAAAACTATGTTGAATAGTAGTGGTGAGAGTGGGCACCCTTGTCTTGTTCCTGACTTCAGGGGAAATGTTTTCAGTTTTCACCACTGAGGATAATGTTTGCTGTTGGTTTGTCATATATAGCTTTTATTATGTTGAGGTGTGTTCTTCTATTCCTGCTTTTTGGAGGGTTTTTATCATAAATGGATGTTGAATTTTGTCAAAGGCTTTCTCTGCGTCTATTGAGATAATTATGTGGGTTTTATTTTTCAATTTGTTAATGTGGTGTATTACATTGATTGATTTGCGAATATTGAAGAATCCTTGCATCCCTGGGATAAAGCCTTGTTGGTCATGATGTATGATCTTTTTAATGTGTTGTTGGATTCTATTTGCTATAATTTTGTTAAGGATTTTTGCATCTATGTTCATCAGTGATATTGGCCTGTAGTTTTCTTTTTTTGTGGCATCTTTGTCGGGTTTTGGAATTAGGGTGATGGTGGCCTCATAGAATGAGTTTGGAAGTTTATCTTCCTCTGCAATTTTCTGGAAGAGTTTGAGTAGAACTGGTGTTAGCTCTTCTCTAAATTTTTGGTAGAATTCAGCTGTGAAGCCATCTGGTCCTGGGCTTTTGTTTGTTGGAAGATTTCTGATTACAGTTTCAATTTCTGTGCTTGTGATCAGTCTGTTAAGATTATCTATCTCTTCCTGGTTTAGTCTTGGAAAGTTGTACTTTTCTAGGAATTTGTCCATTTCTTCCAGGTTGTCCAGTTTATTTGCATATAGTTGCTGATAATAGTCTCTTATCATCCTTTGAATTTCTTTGTTTTCTGTTGTGATCTCTCCGTTTTCATTTCTAATTTTGTTGATTTGATTCTTCTCCCTTTGTTTCTTGATGAGTCTGGCTAATAGTTTGTCAATTTTATTTATCTTCTCAAAGAACCAGCTTTTGGCTTTGTTGATTTTTGCTATGGTCTCTTTTGCTTCCCTTGCATTTATTTTTGCCCTGATCTTTAAGATTTCTTTCCTTCTACTAACCCTGGGCTTCTGCATTTCTTCTTTTTCTAGTTGCTTTAGGTGTAACGTTAGGTTATTTATTTGACTTTTTTCTTGTTTTTTGAGGTGAGCTTCTATTGCTATGAACTTTCCCCTTAGTACTGCTTTTACAGTGTCCCATAGGTTTTGGGTTGTTTTGTTTTCATTTTCATTCATTTCTATGCATATTTTGATTTCTTTTTTTATTTCTTCTGTTATTTGTTGGTTATTCGGCAGTGTGTTGTTGAGTCTCCACATGTTGGAATTTTTAAATGGTTTTCTCCTGTAATTGATATCTAATCTCACTGCATTGTGGTCAGAAAAGATGCTTGGAATGGTATCAGTTTTTTTGAATTTACCAAGGTTAGATTTATGGCCCAGGATGTTATCTATTCTGGAGAAGGTCCCGTGTGTGCTTCAGAAAAAGGTGAAATTCATTGTTTTGGGGTGGAATGTCCTATAAATATCAATTAGGTCCAACTGGTCTAGTGTATCATTTAAAGTTTGAGTTTCTTGTTAATTCCTGTTTAGTTGATCTATCCATTGGTGTGAGTGGCGCATTAAAGTCTCCCAGTATTATTGTGTTATTGTTAATTTTCTGTTTCATACTTGTTAGCATTTGCCTTACATATTGTGGTGCTCCTATGTTGGGTGCTTAAATATTTATAATTGTTATTTCTTCTTCTTGGATTGATCCTTTGATCATTATGTAATGTCCATCTTTATCTCTTTACACAGCCTTTATTTTAAAGTCTACATTATCTGATATGAGTATTGCCACTCCTGCTTTCTTTTGGTCTTTATTTGCATGGAATATCTTTTTCAGCCTTTAACTTTCAGTCTATATGTGTCCCTAGGTTTGAGGTGGGTCTCTTGTAGACCCCTCTTGTAGATATATATGGGTCTTGCTTCTGTATCCAATCAGCCAATCTTTGTCTTTTGGTTGGGGCATTCAACCCGTTTACATTTAAGGTAATTATTGATAAGTATGATCCCGTTGCCATTTACTTTATTGTTTTGGGTTCGAGATTATATACCCTATCCGTGTTTCCTGTCTAGGGAAGATCCTTTAGCATTTGTTGGAGCACTGGTTTGGTGTTGCTGAATTCTCTCAGCTTTTGCTTGTCTGTAAAGCTTTTGATTTCTCCTTCAAATTTGAATGAGATCCTTGCTGGTTACAGTAATCGGGGTTGTAGATTATTTTCTTTCATGACGTTAAGTATGTTCTGCCATTCCCTTCTGGCCTGAAGCATTTCTATTGAGAGATCAGCTGTCATCCTTATGGGATTCCTCTTGTGAGTTATTTGTTGTTTTTCCCTTGCTGCTTTTAATATTTTCTCTTTGTGTTTGATATTTGTTAATTTGATTACTATGTGTTTTGCAGTGTTTTGTTTTGGGTTCATCCTGTTTGGGACTCTCTGTGTTTCTTGGACTTGAGTGATTATTTCCTTTCCCAATTTAGGGAAGCTTTCAACTACTATCTCCTCAAGGATTTCCTGATGGTCTTTCTTTTTGTCATCTTCTTCTGGGACTCCTATGATTCGAATGTTGGTGTGGTCTCTGAGATTGTCCTCATTTCTTTTAATTCTTTTTTCATTTTTCCTCTCTGTTTCATTTATTTGTACCATTCTGTCTTCTACCTCACCTATCCTGTCTTCTATCTCTCTATTCTACTGTTAGTTCCCTCCAGTGTGTTTTTGATCTTATTTATTGCATTATTCATTGTATTTTGACTCTTTTTCATTTCTTCTAAGTCCTTGTTAAACCTTTCTTGCATCTTCTCAATCCTTGTCTCCAGGTTATTTAACTGTAACTCCAATTTGTTTCCCAGATTTTGGATCATTTTCACTATCATTATTCAGAATTCTTTTATCAGGTAGATTTCTTATCTCCTCCTCTTTTTTTGGTTTGGAGGGCATTTATCCTGTTCCTTTACCTGCTGGGTATTTATCTGCCTTTTCATATTGTTTATATTGCTGTGTTACCTCTTTATTGTGGAGGTTCCTCATTGTGGGTGGGATTGGACGAGGGGTTTGTCAAAGTTTCCTGGTTGGGAAAGCTTGTGTCGGTGTTCTGGTGGGTGGATCTGGATTTCTTCTCTCTGGCGAGCAATGAAGTGTCCAGTAAAGTGTTTTGAGATGTCAGTGGGCTTGATGTGACTTTGGGCAGCCTGTGTATTGAAGCTCCAGGCTATGTTCCTGTGTTGCTGGAGAATTTGCTTGGTATATCTTACTCTGGAACTTGTTGGCCCTTAGGGGGTGCTTGGTTTCAGTGTAGGTATGGAGGTGTTTGATGAGCTCCTTTCGAGTAATTAACTCCTGGATTCAGGAGTTCTCTCATATTCTCAGGATTTGGACAGAGGACTCCTGTCTCTGGTTTTCAGCCTTATTCTTACAGTAGCCTCAGGACTCCTCTATCTATATAGCACTGATGGTAGAACATCTAGGTTAATGATGAAAAAGTTTCTCCACAGTGAGGGACAGCCAGAGAGGTATACAGAGTTACATGGAGTGGAGAAGAGGGAGGAGGGAGATAGAGGTGACCAGAAGGAGAAGAGAGGGTTCAAATGGTGAGAGAGTGAGCTAGCCAGTGATCACTTCCCTGTGTGCTCTCCACAGTCTGGATCCCTCAGAGATGTTCACAGAGATATACCAAAAAGAGAAGAGGGAGGAAGTAGACAGAAGTGGCCAGGGGGAGAAAAGAGGGGATCAGATGGAGAGAAAAGAGGGAATCAGATGGAGAGAGACAGATCCAGCCAGTAATCAGTTCTTCACAACTCGTAACACTCAAAGAGATTCACAGAGTTGGGTAGAGAAGAAAACGGGGAGGGGTTTAATAGAGGTGACCTGGTGGAAAAAAAGGAGTCAAAAATGGGGAGAGAGCAGTCAAGCCAGTGATCTCACTCCCAAGTAAAAATGGGTACTGAAGATTGGGTTTGTAAAGATACAAAGTTGATAAAAAATACTAAAAAGCAAAGATTAAAAATCTAGAGTAAAGGTAAGATTCTCAAAAATGCAATTACAAAAAAAAGAAGAAAAGAAAAATAAAAAAAAGAAAAAAGAGAAAAAAATAAGCTAACAACAACAGAGTCCGCTGAAAATCTTACATATATATATATATTATATATATATATGGAGCTTACTTAAAAGATAGGGTCTTGTTTTTGCTAGGTAATAGATGGTTGTAAAAATGAAAATTGAAGGAGTTATAGGGGACTTAAAATAAAGAAAAATAATTTTAAAAATAGTAATAAAAAAGTTTTAAAAATTTAAAAGATGATCATAGTAAAAATATATCTAGGGCTTTCTCTGGAGCTGTTGTGTACAGTGAGGGGTCAGTTCAATTTCAGATTGTTCCTTGGTCCGGCTTGTACTTCTCAAGGTCTATAGGCTCCTTCCTACGTAGTTGGTGCTAACTGCATGGATTTAGTGTGTTACTCCTGTCAGTTCCAAAGTGGTTCTCTCTGCTTATTTTAGCCTCTTCTGTTTGCTGGTGTCTTCAGTGTCTATTTCCGCCCTGACTCAAGGAGGGCGGTGGTGGTCGCTTTTTTAGGCTCACTTGTTCAGTCATGGTGTGGGGCGGAAGGAACACTGCAAACAGATATCACTGGTGTGCACTCACAGTGATTCAGCCACTCTGGGATTTTTTCCCCGGCTCCCAGCGTGTGCGCTTTCCCTGCCCACACTGCTCAGGCTCTCGGTCTCCCCGCTAGGAGCAGCCTGAGGCAGCTGCTGGGGCTGCCAGAACTTCCCAGGTCTGAGCTGGTGGCCCGGTTGGGGGCTGCGACTTCTCCCCTCCCCCATCCCAGCCGCTTGGGTTTTCTGGGTGGGCAGCTGGGCACGCCTTCTCAGGTGTGTGGAGAGCTGATCTCTGGTGGCGTCAGTCCAGAATCCCAAGAAGTCTTGGTTAGCACCTAATTCTGCCCACGGTTTGGTAGAGGCTGCCTCCCTGGGGCCGAGGCTGCACCTTCTAGTCTCCAGCGGGGGCTGGGCAGGTCTGCAGCCCTCAGCTGACCAGCCCTGCACAGCCCTTTGTTCTGTGCGCAGGCCTGGTGATGGCTCTTCGTGGGAAAGCTACTCCGCTATCTAGGTTGCCGTCTCAGGCTAGTTCCCTCGGGCTGCCCCCTGGCATTCAGTCCTCACCCACAGCTGCGCACCCTGCCCCTCCCTGAGCAGCCCGCCCTTGCTAGTGGGGGATGGGGCATCTGGGCTGCTGCTCCGCTGGGAGCCGCAGTTTGGTACTAATCTGTGGGGTTTAATTATGTATCTGTTTTCGCTACCGGTTATTTTCCGCTCTGAGACTCGCCACAGATCTGCCGGGGAGAATGTTTCCTGGTGTTTGGAAACCTCTCTCTTTTTTAAGACTCCCTTCCCAGGACGGATCTCCGTCCGTACCTCTTTCGCCTCTCTTTTTACTTTATATATTTTGTCCTACCTTCTTTCAAAGGCAGTGAGCTGCCTTTCTGGGTGCCTGATGTCCTCTGCCAGCATTCAGAAGTTGTTTTGTGGAGTTTGCTAGGCTTTTAAATGTTCTTTTGGTATATTTGTTGGGGAGAAAGTGGTCTCCCCGTCTTATTCCTCCGCCATCTTAGTCCCTTCTCCACCCACTATTCTTAACCCATTGATATACCTGTGAGGTAACAGAAAAAAAAAGCCTAGCATTAGAAGATCTATGTTCATATCCACATTCCATAGCTTCCTATCTGTGTGGCCTCCCTTTTTCTCACTTATAATGCATATCCTTCATCTTTCTTTTCTTTAAATGTATTTATTTGGCTGTGCTATGTCTTAGTTGTGACACACAGGATCTTCCATCTTCATTTTGACACTTGGGGTCTTTAGTTGTGGCCTGTCTAGTTCCCAAACCAGGTATTGAACCCAGGTTCCCTGAATTGCGAGCACAGAATCTTAGCCACTGGACCACCAGGGAAGTCCCTGTCCTTCTTATTTCTTTAGATTCTTATAAAAATAAAAGAATGTACATAAAAGGACTTGGACCTGCAGAGTGCCATTATTATTATTTTTTTTGATCAGCCCCTTGACTATAGGGAAGGTAGCCGGAGGCTTATTGCTCATTATCACTGTCACTCAGGGTGAGCTTGTTAATGAGTCTCTGCCAGGCTGCCTTCCACGACCCCAGCTTACTACTGAGAATCAACAAACATTAAGATGTGTGCATCTTACTGAACTGAAATACATCACATTATGCTGAAGATCTTTTTTTTTTTTGGCCACACTGCTTGTGGGAATTCCCTGACCAGAGATGGAACCCATACCACCTGCCTAGGAAGCGCTAAGTCTCATCCACTGGACTGTCAGGGAAGTTCCAACCCCCTTTTTTTTAATTCCTGCCCATTCCCTTCACTTCTTCCCCAGAGGCAATTACTGTGATGAATTCTAGACCATATTCTATCTTTACCATACATAAGCACCTACAAACACCACCCACCAACCCCTGGAGCCCCAGACCACCCACCTTACCTCACCCTCCCCACATATACATTGTTTATAAGGGGAAAACTGATTTTGTATTTTCCAAGGGCCCATGTAAGACCTCCCTCCCTCTGTGGAGATCCTGAACTGCACATGAATGGAGCATGGTTGGGTGGAGGGTCTCCTGGATAGCTGTCTAAAACTTAAAAGTTAGAGATCTGTACACATGTATCAACTAGTAATTTTATTTGAAGAAATAATTTTATTGGAAGAACTGGCAAAACTGGAAGAAAAAAAAACTTCAGTGAACTTTTTCAGCAAAAAAGTGGCAGGCAGGGTGACCTTGGGCAGTCACCCGGAACTCAGGGGGAAAGTCCAGTCCAGGATCAGTCCTCCTTGTCGCCATTGCC
This sequence comes from Antilocapra americana, assembly GCA_007570785.1. Classification (NCBI taxonomy): domain Eukaryota; kingdom Metazoa; phylum Chordata; class Mammalia; order Artiodactyla; family Antilocapridae; genus Antilocapra; species Antilocapra americana. The sequence continues at coordinate 1,848,645 of ML662917.1, forward strand.
CAGTGTAAGCTTTTCAAAGACGTATTATGCTAGACCGCTTTCTGGGGACCTCATCTTCAGCACGTTGGTGAGATCGTCTCCTAGCTCCTTGGTGAACTCGAGCTTCTGGTCTAGGTGGCACATCTCTAGGAAGTGGCACAGGTGGGTGCTGCTGCTGTTGGTGGCCAGCTGGTGCAGGTTGAGCAGGCCCTGGTGCAGGTTGAGCAGGCCCTGGTGCAGGTTGAGCAGGCCCTGTTTCACGGTGAGCAGGCCCTGGTGCAGGTCGAGCAGGCCCTGGTGCAGGTCGAGCAGGCCCTGGTGCAGGTTGAGCAGGCCCTGGTGCAGGACAAACGGGCCCTGGTGCAGGTCGATCGGGCCCTGGTGCAGGTCGATCGGGCCCTGGTGCAGGTCGAGCAGGCTCTGGCTGACACTCTTCTCTAGGTGCAGGGCGTCCTTCAGGGCTTGGAGGCCACTCTCCGGTTCCTGGGTCTCGGGCATCCTGATGTCGAGGAAGGAGACGTGGCTGCCGCGCCGGTTCAACAGGAATATCCGGCTCAACAGGAATATCTGGCTCTTGGCCCTCTCGCTGTGCTCGTGGGAGCGGAGCAGGAAGAAGTGGGAGAGGCGCTTCAAGGCCAGGCGATGGTGGTGGTTCAGGGAGCAGGCCCTGGCCAGGCACTGGAAGGAGGCGTGGAGCTCCTGGGCGGCGCGGCGGTTGACCGCGGCCTCGCACTCGCTGTGGTAGTGGTGGCGTACCTTCATGGCCGCTGCGGGCATCACGGTGAGCACCATCACCATCATCCTGAAGCCATCCCGGATAGGGAAACAGCGGGTAGGGCAGCAGGAGGGTGGGCAGCAGTGGAGGCGGAGATTCCAGCCGCCTCCTCGGAGCCCTCCCACGGTGAGCCATGATGGCGGCCGCAGGAGTGCTCGCAGCTGGACGGCACGCAGCTGGGGGATGGACCGGAAGTGGCAGTTGTTATGGGCAATGGATTGTGGGGGAAATCCGTTACCGGAAGTAGATGATGGGACTGGGAGGTGGAGGGGGTGGGGCACCACGCTCTTCGTTCCACAGAAGCCTGGATGAGGTAGGAAACCCAGGGCAAGTGTGCCTCTATCTTGATACCATTAAAAAAATAATAACCCTATTGAGATATAATTCATATACTCTAAATTTGATCTTCGGAAAGTGAACATTTACTTCTTTTTTGTGTGTTCATGAAGTTATGCAACCATTACCACATCTCAGAATATTTTCCTCACTCCAAAATGAAATTCCCTACCCACTAACAGTCACTCCGGATCTTGCCTCCCCCCATATCTGGCCACCATTAATCAACTTTCTATCTCTATAGGTTTGCTTCTTCTGGACTTTTCAAAGAAATGCAGTCGTACAGTATGTGGTCTTCTGTATCCACTTTCTTTTAATTAGCATAATGTTTTAAATCTTTTAGCCTTTTTATTGCTAAATAGTATTCTATCATATGAATATACCACATTTTATTTATTTTTTCATCAGTTGATGGGCATTTGAGTTGTTTCCATTTTGTGGTTATTACAAATAGTGTTGCTAAGAACCTTTGTGTACAGGTTTTTGTGTAGATTTATGTTTTTGACTTGGAAATATATGTAGGAGTGGAATTGCTATCTTATATGGTAGCTCTATGTTTAATATTTTGAGGAACTCCCAAAATGTTTTCCAAAGTAGTCACACCATTCTTATATTCCTACCAGCAGTATGTTAAGTTTCTAATGCTGTTATTATCTGCTTAAAATTTTAATCATCTTATTGGATATTCTGTGCTATCACATTGTGGTTTTGATTTGTATTTCCTTAATGACTAACAATGTTTAGCACCTTTGTCTATACTTACTGGCCTTATGCATATGTTCTTTGGATAAATGTTGAGAAATGTCTATTCAGATCCCTTGCCCATTGAAAAAATTAGAGTTGTTCATCTTTTTATAGTTGAGTTGTAAGAGTTCTGCATATATTCTGGATATAAGTTCCTTATCAGATGAATAATTCACAAATATTTTCTCCATTCATTGGGTTGTGTTTTCATTTTCTTTTGGTGAAACCACTGCCTAATTCAAGGTCACGAAGATTTACACCTAGGCTTTCTTCTAAAAATTTTATAGTTTTAGCTCTTAGATTCAGGTACATTTAGGTCTCTGATCAATTTTGAATTAATTTTTGTATATGATGTGAGATAAGGAATCTAGCTTCATTCTACTGTATGTGAGTCTTCATTTATCCCAGCATCATTTGTTGAGAAGACTATTCTTTCCCTGTTGGATGGTCTTTGCATACTTGTTGAAAATTAATTGGCCGGAAATATATGGGTTTATTTCTAGGCTCCTAGTTCTATTCTGTAATAGTACAATGCTGTTTTGATTACTGTAGTTTTATAATAAGTTTTGAAATAGGAATGTATGAGTCATCCAACTTCATTCATTTTTTTCAAGATTGTTTTGGCTGTTCTGGGTGCCTTGTGCTTCCATATGGATTTTAGGATAAGCTTGCCAATTTTTTCTCCAAAAAGCCAGCTGAGATATTGATAGGAATATCATTGAATCTGTAGATATTAGGGGGTGGTTATTGACATCCTAACAATATTATGTCTTCTGATCCATAAACGTGGGTTATCTTTCCATTTATTTAGGCCTTGGACCTTTAAAAATAAGAATTATGGTTTAGACGAGGGCCAAAATTTGACTTTCTATACCAGCTTCCAGGTAATACCAGACCATGCCCTTAATAACAATGTCTAAAAGGAACATGCTTTGTTGTCTTAGTCCCTTCAGGATGCTGTAACAAAGTACCAGAGACTAGGTGGCTTATAAACAACAGAAATTCATTTCTCCCAGTTCTGGAGACTGGAAGTCCCAGGTTACAATGGCAGCCTGATTGAGTTCTGGTGAGAACTCTCTTTCTGCACTGCAGATGGCTGTCTTCTTGCTGTGGTCTCAGATGGCCAAAGCGGCAAGAGAGCTCTCCAGAGTCTGTTATAAGGGCACTAGTTTCATTTATGACAGACCTACTTTTGTGATGTATGCATCTCCCAGAAGCTCCACCTCCTAATAGCATCACCCTGGGGGTTAGAGTTTCAACATCCTGATTTTGGGGTAGGAGACACAAACATCCAGTCCACGGTACTTACTGAGGTTTTGATTAAAGAAGCAAACATTGGTCTCCACAAGCAGAGATGTCTGTTCCCACCTCACAGACAGTGTTTCTGATAGTTACATTAGATGTGGATTCCTTTTAGAAAGGGGAGAGGCCTTCCTCCTATGAGGAAAAATTGTGAAACTTTAAAATTGGCAAAGAAAAGGTTTACTGGATGTCTTTTTTAGAGTACCCTTTGTGGTTATCTCCACCTTTCATTGATTTGGAGCTATTTTATAACTCTAAATTGTAGAAAATTAATAACTCAAATTATTCTTGTCCACAAAAATGCAAATGAATTGTGTGTGGTGGAGTGCAATTTATTTGGGACTAATTTTGCATCTATTTGCATTCATCTCAGTGTTGCCTCTTGCCTGCCTATATACGTATGGCTCTATGAGTTTTCCTTTGAATGATTTGTGACATCTTACTGGTTTCCTCATTAATTAATGAGTTAAATAAAACCTTTGACATCTTTTTGTTTTATATTTAAATGAGAGCCATGGCTTTAAGAAATATTTGAACATTTCTCATTCTCATCACTAAGTATACACTCAAATCTCACAGGAGTTGTCTTAGTGCATTAAGCACGTCTATGGGCTGCTCACCAGGTAGATGATTCCAGAAAAGTTTGGGGATCCAAAGGCATAGAATTCCTGACAGGGATGTAGCATCTCTGAGGACGAGGAGGTGGCAGGGACTCTGGGGAAACAGGGGATCGGTGCCAACCAGGGGAGGAAAGAGGCATTTAGAGAGTAAGTCACAGAAAGGACCTCATAGGCACGGCACTGTACAGTGAGGCTGGCTCAGTGCATGCTGAAATAGCCATGACCAGTAAAGACCTGTTAAGAACTAAGGCACTGGTGAGAGCTTCCAGGCATAAAAAGTAGCAGTCAGCAGAGAGCTGAGAAGTGGATGGTTGACTGACTCAGAAGGGAATCTGACAGACTAAGATGCCATGTGGGTAAGATGAACCCTGGAATAAGGTAGACACATGAGTATTTGGAGCCAGGAGAAAGACTCCTGTCATCAGTACTTTTGTGCTGACTCAGACCCTGGAAAGCACTGTTGAGACTCCCAAATACTGAAAGTGTGTAGTATTTGGGACTGGGCCAGGGGCTCCACCTTCCAGCAAAGGCTCTTCTAGCTGGTGATCAGAGATAGGGAAGTTCTAATGCATTCTGCTTGGCTCCACCAGAGGGCATCCTTTTAGCACAAAGACCATGAGAAAGTTGTGTGGTGGCTCCTGTTTAGTTGGGTGATAATGAGACATGTCCGATACCCACATCCATTATAGTCTGAAGAAGAGAAATCTTCTTCCGGTCTCTCCTTCTGTACTATTCTGACTTGGGGGAGAAAAGGGAGAATCACAATCTTGGGCAGAGGAACGTCCTCTAAATTTAAACATGCCCATTGTATATACTGGTAAGTGTAAGTTTATAACTGATACTAGTTCACCTAGATATGAATTTTCTCTACGGTCATGACCTTTCAGTTTTAGTCAGTGTGCTTGCTGAATAGTCTCCATTTGCCTTTCCAGGACTGTCTTCTGTCCTTGTCCATCTTACTCTGAGCCCTGGGATGGTGACTTGTATGGACCACATCCACGGACCCCTCTGCCCTCTGGCTTCATTAGGTTCAGCCAGTAGGGGGCACTGGCAGGAAATGGGAGGGCAAGACGAGAGTGAGCTTGGGCTCTTTATTCTCTTGGCTTCATCTCTCCAGGGCAAATAATTAAGGGGCAAATCTCATTCTCTTTTATACCCCTTGCTTCCTGAATCAAGTTGGACTATTCTCAGAAGGGACCTTTTGCAGACACTGCTCATTTCAGAGAAATTTATTCCCCCAAACAAGTGTGCTTTGTCTCCATTCTCGATGCACAACCTAGGAAATTCATGAGGACCCAGAAACCAGTATACAGCTGGCTGTTCTTTCGAGCCAGAGAATAAGTGGAGCTGATAGAAAAAATAAAGTGCCTCCTCAAGGACAGTCTCAGGGAGTAAAATAATGGCCCATATGGAGCTGCCACCTAAGACTCTGGGTCCAGTTTTCTAGCTTGTGGATTTCTCTGGCCTTTGGTGCCCTTCTTTTCTATCACCCTTTGTTTCTCGCTCATATAATTAGATAGGGACCAGGGAAGAGGAAACAGGAGAGCTATCTTCTACTTGTTAGTCATCATGTTAAAAAGTCTGGTTAGGGAAGATGTTGACTTAATAAGGTTTGAGAATTTTCTGTTTATTTCAAATAACCTTTGCCTTTCCTTGCTCATATTCTGCTGCCAGTGATTAGAGATACTGCAGAATGTTCTGCACAGCAGTGCATGAGTGAGTCCAGTCAGTGTTCCCAAGGGGGTGTAGATGCTGACTGTTGATTTATGCATGCATGCTCAGTTGTTTCCAACTCTTTGTGACCTCATGGACTGTAGCCTGCCAGGCTCCTCTGTCTATGGGATACTCCAGGCAAGACCCACTGGAAAGGGTTGCCATTTCCTCCTCCAGACTGTTTAATTAGATACATTTAATCCTTTGCTCCTAGATAGGAAGGCATACCTTTGTGCTGCAGATAACCAAAAGTAGATTTTAAAAGTTTTCTTTGCTTGTTGTCTTTTCTAAAGAGAGGATGAATCATTTTTATTATGTGATATTCCATCCCTTCATAGAGAACACTGGATATAATAGAATAGGGTAAGCTATGCTGCAGTAACAAAGAAAATCTAAATTTCTGAATGGCTGAAAACAGTATTTCTTGGTCACATCATGGTCTGAGACAGGTGAAGTGACTCTGTTTCATGACTCTCCAACAGTAGGTAGCTTACAGATGCAGCCTAAATTCCATCCTGCAGTTCTATCATCTCAGAATTCTTTACTTCCAGAAGGGAAACCGAATGGGAACAGAGTGCATGGTGACCTACCCTGAGCTATTTCTTGCCTCAGACCAGAAGTTGTATACACTTCAGTCCAAACCAGCTTCATAAGAAGATGGGAAGACATGTGATATTTTGTGAGCAATACAGTCTATGCCATACATGCTTTATCCATATTGCTTGGTTATTTTTTTAAAAAATTATTTAGAACTCACATGGCTGACCACTCTTATTTACTTTCTTATTTATTAGAGTATGCTTATAGCAAGGCTCCTTTTGAAAAAAAATTATAATTGTGTGTGTGTGTGTGTGTGTGTGTGTGTGTGTGTGTGTAAGCATACTAAGTAGTGCAGCTTTTGTGATCCCGTCTTCACATGATTGCTTCTAGTAGTCCACCATGGTCATATTTCTCTCCCATCCCAGTCCTAGCTTCACAATAAGACTCAGATCCAACCGTCTCCTACCTAAAACCTCTTGTCTATGAAGTGAATACAACCTCCTTGAAGATCTAGAGGGATTAGTACCCACACAATTAGCTTGGCAATCAATCATGGACTGTCCAGTGCTAGCTTGTCTGTAATTGCCTTGAGCTATTAATAATCACCTTTTCTGTTGTGTTCCTTTGATGCAGTGTTGTCCCTCACTCATAAGCTTCTGGACCGCAAACTCCACAGGGTACAACAGATAGAATAGCACAAAAGAGGAGCTCAAAGACAATGGACTGATTTAATCTGATTTAATTGGATTGATAAGGTCAGCAAACATATAACAAGCATCTAAGTACCATGTTTTAGGATCTTTGCTAAGAGCAGTGGGGAAAGAGATGATGAAAACACAGTGTTTATCCTCAAGAGGCATTTAGAATGTTCACGATACACTGAATACACACCAGCAGGGTGTGGTAGCTAGTCTCCAAAGATGGCCTTACAGTTCCTCCCCTCCCTGTTTGAGCATACTGCTCCTCATTTAAAGAGTTGGCACTTATTTCTCTCACCCAGGGACTCCGTTGACCAATGTGGTGGAAGTGGCATTCTGGGATCTCCAAGAGGATGGGCAGATTTTTTCTTCCTTTCATGTGGAGGTTTCCACTTTGGGGGCACTTCTTTTCCTCTGTATTTAGCCACCATGCTGTGAGAAAAGATCAAACCACATGAAAAGTGAAGTCGCTCAGTCATGTCTGACTCTTTGCAGCCCAATGGACTGTAGCATACTAGGCTTCTCCGTCCATAGGACTTTCCCGGCAAGGGTACTGGAGTGGGTGGCCATATTCTTCTCCAGGGGTTCTTCCCAACCCAGGGATTGAACACAGGTCTCCCGCATTGTAGGCAGACACTTTACCATCTAAGCCACTAGGGAAGCCCAAAACCACATGAAGGAGGGCAAAAGAGACTGAGTTCCCAGACAACAGTCAACATGAATTCAAGCTATGTGAGTGAGCGATTTGGGTATTTTTTCTTTTATTTTGCATTGGAATATAGTTGATTTACACTGTTGTGTTAGTTTCAGGTCATGTGAGTGAGGCATTTTAGATATTCCAGATGATTGCAGCCCAGCTGACATCACAAAGAGCAGAATAAACACTGAGCTGAACCAGTTCATGCACAGAATTAGGACCAATAAGAAAATGGTGGTTGTTTGAATCCACTGTATTTTGCAAGGGAAAGAGGTTGATTTGCAGCAGAAGATAACTGAAACACAGGGTTAAAAAGTTTATCTGAAACAGTAGATCCACAGAGGAAGGAAAAGAATGAAGGAATCTGAGGAATGCCCTCAGAAAGGTGACAGTGGAGCTGGTTAATAGAAATTTCCCACGCAGAATCTGAAGGGATGGGCTTTCTAGTCAGGGACCCTGCAGGAATAAAAGCATGGAGGTGGGAAAGTATGCAACATATACAGACAAGTCCTAGCAGTTTGTGATGGGTGATGTGGGAATGCAAGTGGGGAGTTACAGGTATTTTGAGAAAAATCTGAAAATCCAGGAGCCTGGCTCTGGGATGTATTCTCTACCCACTGGGACACTTGGGACTTTTCAAAACAGAGGACTGTCAGAATCAGATTTTTGTCTTAGACAGGTTTCTCTGGTGTGGGTAAGAGGAAGACTGGGGTCAGGAGTTGGGGGGAGGCATGAGATTGTAGAAAAAGAGAACGAACAGCCAGGAGACTTTTGGGTGGAGAGGGGCACTGGCAAGGGAAACAGAGAGGAAAGAGAGGGGGCACAGATGTCATTGAGATGGAACAACACTAGAATTTGCAGATGGTTGTGGATCATGAGGGAACGAGAGAAGTCTGGGACTCCAATTTCAGGCTTTGATTCTCAAGCCTAGCCATGCAGGACAAGCAGGTGAGGGAAGAAAGTGATGACCTGCATTTTAACTGAGCCCTGTGAGTTCTGGGACATCAAAAGAAGAAGCCCTCAGACAGAGAAGGAGAAATGCGATATGAAAGGGAAAGTTGCTCAGTTGTGTCCGACTCTTTGTCACCTCATGGACTACAGAGTCCATGGAATTCTCCAGGCCAGAATACTGGAATGGGTACCTGTTCCCTTCTCCAGGGCACCTTGTATGACATCCTTTATATGCAGAATCTAAAAGAAGTGATACAAGTGAACTTTCACTCACAGACATATAGACCAAACTTATGATTGCTGGGGAGAAGGATGGGGAAAAGAATAGTAAGGAAGTTTGGGATGGACATATACACACTGCTGTATTTAAAATGGATAACCAACAAGGACCTACTGTCTAACACAGGGGACTCTGCTCAGTGTTATGTGTCAACCTGGATGGGAGGAGGGGTTTGGGGGAGAATGGATACATGTAAATGTATGGCTGAGTCCCTTCGCCATCCATCTGAAACTATCACAATAGTGTTCATCAGCCATACTCCAATGCAAATTAAAAAGTTTAAAAAAAGAGAAGAGGCCACGACGGACAGTGACTACTGGGCTCAGAGCTCAGTGGAAAGGGCTCAGTTAACATGAGAGTTTTGATAAAAAGCATCCAGCACCTATGCTGAAATGAAGCCCTTCAGTGGGTATTTATTCCATTGTCAAATCGTGATAGTTCAGGGAAGAGTGTGTCTGAAGGACATCATGTTAGTAGGCAGAACCCCAGAGAGATGATGTGAACAGGAAGAGGAGTGGTAGGACTTATTTTGCCCTTAGCAGTGAGGAGTTGCAGAGAGTTATGGACATGCCTATCCAGGCCCCTTCATGGCTAATTGGACAGAAGTGGCCCTGAGACCACAAATGTGGGTGTAGTTGGTGGCTGTGAAGGATTTTCTCTGTGTGAAACTAAATGACCCACCTGGGCTTCAGCTCACTCTTGGTTCTATTAGGCCTACCCTCCAAGCACCTGGTGATCTCCCAGCAGAAGGCTGCAAGACATGCCAGTCATCCTAATTACATGAGCTCACTAAAGGTTCGCAGCAAGGGGAATAACTTTGATTTTCTCAAAAAGGTCTGAGAGCTCATCACAGTCCAGTGATTCCAAAGAATCCAGCTTGGCACCACATGGTACTTAACTAGGTGATTATTTTGAAGACAAATGAAATACTTTTAATCAGCTATCTAAAGCACCAGAATCAAGATTAGGACAAGCTTTTTGGGTTATGTTGACAGAGTTGCTTATGCCCATCACTGTGTACGTGGAGAGCTTGATTTGACCCCTGCAGGTAGTTTGTGGCAGATCTCTGTGCAAGGTATAAATGAAATTGTCCTACTTTTAATGAGCCCTGAAAAGAGCAGAGCAGACATTTGACCTGAATCTTGACCAGCCTGTTTGCCCTCTTACTTTCTATTTATATATAGTCACCTGGCCCTGGTGACTTGCCTTTTTTTTTTCTGGCCATGCCTATCATACTTAGTTTCCCAGGTGGCTCAGTGGTAAAGAATCTACCTGCAATGCAGGAGACGTGGATTCGATCCCTTCATTGGGAAGGTCCCCTGGAGGAGGGAATGGCAACCCACTTCAGTATTCTTGCCTGGGAAACCCCATGGACAGACAAGTCTGATGGGCTACAGTCCATAGAATCACCAAGAGTGTCAGACACCACTGAGCAGGTATGCAAGCAATTATACCTATCATATTCAGGAATATTTGTAAGCTCACTTATTTTTATTACTTAATATGATTTTATTTCCCTGAATGTCATGGCTTCCTTGTAAATAAAACCAGAAGTGATTTCAGAGGTGGAACCTTCAGGTCATGGAAGGCTCAGGCCCAGTACTGGAGTCTTATCTGTGCTCCTCTGTCCAGTCCAGGGCAGGACTGTTTGATCAGTCAGAATAAGCTACTGAGGGCTTCAGTAACAAATAAACCCCACCCCCAAATCTCAGTGTCTTAACACAAGGAGAGCCTAATTCTTGCTAAGGACTAGTGAGGTTAGTGATTGCCTACTGCACAAAATTTAAGGAGACGCCTACTCTCAGCATCGTGAAAGCACAGGGACTTGCTGATACTACCCACCCACTGTGCATCACTAGAAGGCCCTGTTCATTATTGCCACACATGGATGAGCCTGCCAGGCTTCATCTCAACACCTACTTCTTCCATGATCACTGGAGCAGCAGGATAAAAATATGGTAAATTGCACACTGGCTCTTAAAGCTTCCACCAGCAATGGATGTTATATCACTTCCACTTACATTTCATTAGCCAGGGAAAATCACACATTCTGACTTCAGAGAGGAAAGAGAAATGCCACCTCACCTTGTGCCTGGAAAGTGGAAAACTGAAAGTATCAGGACCTCAGTCTGAATGATTTCTATAGTTATGTTTTGTAAGTTCTCAGGGGTCCCTGGCACACTGAGCCCATAGCCACTGTGCCCATCTCTCTCACAAGGAGCAACTTGGAAGTCATGTGAATTCTGGGGAGGGGTATCTGGTGGGTGGTGACTGCTTTTGTGTGCCCAAGGAGGCCCGTGAGGCAGGCATCTGCTCAGCCGAGGAAGGCTTTTGCAGTGAGTGAGGACAGCATGAACCCAGCACAAAAGAGATGCTTCTCTTCCCAGTGTGCTGTGTGCAGCGACTTTAGTTACGAACGCTTGTCAAAGCTCAGCTGTAGAGAGAGCACTGCTCCTCTTTCTCCACCTCTTAATTTCTTTCAGGCTGTATCTTCTCCATGACTTAGTATGTGACTCCAGGAAGCTTTGGGATAGAGTCTACAAAGGAGATGTTATCCTCAATAGAGTTGTTCTGTGTCACTTGTGGGAATGAAAGAAACGTAGTGCATGTTCTCTGTTATTAGCTGTGGGAGCTCCAGAAATAACTGGAGAAGAAGGACAAATTCTAAAGAGCAAAGACAAAAGCAGTGGGCTCTTGACTTTGATTTTTGTTATGTTTTCCTCTTCTTTAAATGGAAATTAAAGCACAGTTGTAAATTTTAAATAATCTTGTGTTTTGTAGTATACCCTTTCCAAGGAAGTTTGGATTATTTTTCACACATAATTCTCATCAAACACCTCTAATTCTCAGCTTTGGCACACCCATTTTACAGATGAGGACCTAACAGCCCTGGCTGGCTGAGTGACGTGGTTAGTCATGAGGGAAATGACTGTATTTCGAGGATCACAGTCCTGTGGGTTTCCAGCTTAGCCTTTCACTTTTCTTGTGGTCATAAACTTATGGGTTTAATTTCAGCTGTGGTTTTCAGTTTGTTTTTTGGTGTTATAGGTAATATTCTAAAATGGAGATATCAGTCAGGTTCCATCTGGGTGTTTACCAATTATGTGTCATTTATTGGGTTGAATATTGGCATTGATATTTGGGAGAGAAAAGGGAGTTAAAGATGGAAGTTATCTCCATTCTACTGAATACAGTGTATGATATGAACTTTCCAGAAAGCCCTGTGTTTGTGGAATATCAAGTCCATGCTGGCTCAGAGTGAGTGGCAGTTAAGTGTGGCTGCAGACCTGGACCCACACAAGTTGAATAGGAAGAATTTAGGCTGACACTTCCAACTTCCTGGCTCCCTGGATTTTGAAAGTAATGATTCAGAGTATCATCAGTGAGATATCATTTTAACCTTAGACTGACTAAAATCACAGGCATGTTTCGGTGCATATGTGGTAAGAATATAAAATAGTAGAATCACTTTAGAAAACAATATGGTAGTTTCTTGTGCGGGCTCTTCGTTGCTGTGGGGGCTTTTCTCTAGCTGTGGTGAGTGGGCTACTCTTCACTGCAGTGGTTGGGCTTCTCTTGTGGTGGCTCCTTTTGTGAAGTGTGGGCTCTAGGGCACAGGCTCAGTAGGTGTAGTGCACGGTTTTGGCTGTTCCTCGGCTTGTGGAATCTTCCCAGGTCAGGGACTGAACCTGTGTTTCCTGCATTGGCAGGCAGATTCTTTACCTGTGAGCTACCAAAAAAAAAAAAAAAAGAAAACAATATGGTAGTTTCTGACAAAGTAACAGGGGCACCTATCCTGTGATCCAGAAATTTTGCTCCTAATATAGAATGTGAAATAGAACACATGTACACTAAAAGGACTGTAAAAGAATGTTTGTGGCCACTTCATTCATAAGCATTTCATGCTGGAAATAACCCGAATGTCCATCAGTAGGTGAATGGATAAATAAGTTGTGGTATATTCATACAGTTAATACTCAACAATAAAAAAGGAATGAGCCACTGATATACTCAACAGTATGTATGAATCTTGAAGAATAGTGTGTTCAGCTAAAGAAGCCTAAGACACACACACAAAATACTGTATATTTCCACTTATATGAAGTTCAAGAACTGGACAGATTAAGGTATGGCCATAGAAGTCAGAAAGCAGTTGCCTCTGGTGGGGGATTGACTAGAAAGAGATACAAGGGAACTTTCTAGGATGATGGAAATATTCCTAACTTAATTGGGATGGTGGTTACAATGGTGTTAAAGCTCATCAAGTGTATATGTAGAATCTGTGCTTTTATAGCATGTAAATTATGCTTTGATTAAAAAATTAGAAAATAAGTTCACAGTATCAGACTTACAGTGATCTAACTTGCACTTTTCTCAGATATTATTTCCCTCAGGGAATATTGAAGAAATATGTCATCTCCTGTGGTCAGTTGATTCAAAGGAAATCCAATCCTAACTATCCCAACTTTTTCCTTTTTTCAAGGGAGACTATAGGAGCTACAGTGGGGTCTGAATCACCACATGGGGTTAGCCAGCTTTTGCCTAGCTTATCTCCTGTTAACAGCTCCTGGTCACAGTAGTGGCAGGGCACAATTACCAAAAATCTCTCTCTTCGTCTACTTAGAATCAATAGAAATACATGATGCCCTGAAAGATTAAAGCCAAACTCCTAGTCATCCCAGTGCTGGAAACGGAGTGACCACCTGCTGTCCATCTTTAATGTGTCAGCATGGTTCTGGCAGGTCAAAGGAGCCACATCAGATATGGGCAAAGCCACAGTGACTGCGGAGGTAGATGTGTGAAAAGAGGACAGAGAGGAAGAATATACTAATATAATATAATATAATATAATATAATATAATATATAATATAATAATATACTCCTTTTTAATGCCACAAAGGATCATCTTACACACTGAAGTGACACTGGGTTGGTATGAAGTCTACACTTCATGAAATGTGAAACTTGGGTGAGGAAGGTAGGGAAAAAATCCCACCATTGTCTGATAGTCTGTCTTGGAATGCTGTTAAGGATTATGCCTTTCTTCTTTCTTCCTTTTTAGTCCCTCATGCTTTCTAATTTTTTTAAATGAACAACCAATGTTCTGTTATTCATGTATGTCATGTTAAGTTTTTATCTTTTCATATATTTGTAACTGAATGAAATACATTTTTAAAGGTGGACAGTCATAGATGTTAAAAAGAAGTCTTTTAAAATCAGTGTTTTTTTTTTAAAAAAGTTCCCTTCAAATTTGGTTTGGTCTGGCTTTTGTTACATCGTTGACTGCAACGGATTATACCTCTCGGTGTTCATGTGCTGTGTACTCCCCTCCCCACTTTGACGCTGGTCTTGGCCACGTGACCAGCCCTGGCCAATAGGAAATTAGTAAGCATGATGGGCGCAGAGGCTTCCTAATCGCTTGCATGTGGGGGTTGTTCTTACAGAATGCTAGCTCTTAGAACCCAGCCACCCAACTTGTGAGAAGGTTCAAGTAGCCACGTGAAGAGTCTTAACATTGAAGACAAAAAAGGCCCCTGGCCAACAGCTGGCACCAAATTGCTAGCTATATGAATGAGGGTATCTCGTAAAGGGAGCATCAAACCCTCGGTAGAGCCTCCCAGGCTGATTCCCCCATGGAACAAAGATGAGCCATCCCCATCAAGTTCTGCCCAAATTGCAGAATTGTCAATGCATGAGTGATTGTTGTTGGTTTATATCATTAAGTTTTGGGGGTAGTTTGTTACATATGAATGAAATAGTACCTGAGCTATTTTTGTATCTATTTTATCTAGGTGTGTATCACTGCCTAAATTTAAGTTGGCATATAGATGTTAACTGTGTTAAATAGTTCAGGAACTCTGTGTTGAGGAAGCGTCAGAGAGTGTGTCCTAGTTTAGCAGAATCACATGCTTCCCCCTCATTTAATCTCTTCTCCACACAGCAGCCAGAGTGATCTTTTAAAAATCAATGTGATTGTGTCACTGCAATGCTTAAATCCTCCTGGGGCTGTCCACTGTGCTTAGAGTGAAAAGCAGATTCCTTATTCAGGATTTGCTAAACCCTCTGTATATTGGCCTTTGCTTGATTCCCCTGCAGTTTCTGCTGACACCCCTCTCCCACTCAGCCCCTTATGTCAACCAGCCCCATAGACTGTCTTTCAGTTTCCCAAACATGCCAAACCAGTTCCCACCTTTGCATCTTTGTCTGCATGTTGGAACTTCTCTCTGCCTGGATTGGTCATCACAGGACTGGCTTTGTTTTGTTTCAGATCTCAGCTTAAGTATCACCCTCACAGAGAAACTTTCCAGTCACCTCTTGCTCTGATAATATTCCATAACAAACCACCTCAAAGTTCAGTGGCTTCAGATGGCGAACATTAATCTCATATCCATGGGCTGTGAGATGACAGGGGCAGTCCTGCTCTGTATCTCAGTCTAGGGTCCAGATTGCCTCCCAGATGAGTGAACAAAAATTCTCAAGGGTCTGGGGCCCAAACTCTGTCTTCCACGCTGCCCCTCTCCCTATTTGCAGTTTAAGTCACGTGGCCAACATGAGTGAGAAGGGAAGGGCCTCTTCCTGATACCAACCAGGGTTCTTGGCCTTCCCCAGTCAACAGAAATTGATTAGGGGCCGAACACGAAATTCAGACAAGGCTTTATTTCATCTGCACCAGCTGCAGAAGGGAGTGAAAACAAGTAACAGGTTCCCTTGCTTGCTCCCCTGGGAGGGGGCGAGTTTGTCCCTTATATAGGGTGAGGATAGGGGTCTGTGTAGCGTTTGTCCACCCCTTTGTGGTGGTGAATGCAGGGGGCGTGCACAGTACCTTGCTTTTGCTCCTGGCTCTTAAGAACTGGCTTCCCTTGTGGCTCAGCTGATTAAAAAAATCTGCCTGCAAGGTGGGAGACCTGAGTTTGATCCCTGGGTTGGGAAGATTCCCTGGAGAAGGGAAAGGCTACCCACTCCAGTATTCTGGTCTGGAGAATTCCATGGACTGTATATAGTCCATGGGGTGGCAAAGAGTCGGACATGACTGGGCGACTTTCACTTCACTTCAGAAACAGAAGTTGGGGTTTTTTATCTTTTTATTTTTTTGGTATCTTTTGGTCCAGAATTTGCTTCACCTCCACATGCACAGAGTTATTTTTAATCCAGTACGATTCTGTTGCTGGTGGAAAGGTGTATCCAGATGCAGGCATTGCAGCTTTGAAGCAAAGGGACCCGGTCCCAGCCCGTGTCTTTCCCCTGGAGGGAATTATTTGTGGAACACTTACCTCATCTACCACACTCGCAAATCCAAAGCAGTCTCACCTTCAGCTCACCCAACTTTAATTCTCTGCAAATAATTGATTACTCTCTGATATCTTTGTGTGTGTTCATTATGTTAATTGCCCATCTACCCTGTTATTTGTCCCCGTCAATGCACCTGGATCAGTTTCTAGCTGAGTTGAAGTGTGTGATGAGATCAAATGTTAGCTGCAGATATTGGTAAAAGGAGAAGGAACTGGAAAGTCAGTTATCTTTTTTTCCAAAGCCAATCTATACAGATAGCTTGATCTTTTCAAACCCATGGTTCCTCCTCTTATAATTTCTCCATCTCTTCCAGTAGTGTAAGAGAGATCATGCTGATCTGCCTTTTATGCTTTTTATTATTATTATTACCCTTCCATGTTTTTGTGCTAGATGTTAGCTTTAGGAACTGTTGTTGTTTAGTCGCTCAGTCATGTCCAACTCTTTTGTGACCCCGTGGATTGTACCCCACCAGATTCCTCTGTCCATCGGATTGTCCAGGCAAGAATACTTGGGTGAGTTGACATTTCCTTCTCCAGGAGGTCTTCCTGACTCGAGGATTAACCCACATCTCCTGTGTTGGCAGGCAGATTTGTTACCGCTGAGCCACCAGGGAAGCCCTTAGGAACTGTACTTGAACACAAAGGGGTTTGAGGGGCAGTGCCTTAGAACCCAAATCCTAGAAGCTGCCCATGGCACAAGGATTAGAGGGCATGTCGTTTGTTTGGGTGTATGGACACGGATGGGGAAGTGGAGAAGTGATGCAGGGAAGTAAAGACAGCCCACTATGGGTTCATTACTAGGTCAGCTAACAGCAGGAGCAACAGGGACTTAGGCCCACCAGGATTAACAATGCACTTTAGAATGATCCTGACTAAGAGGAAAAAGGGCTGGGGATTCATGCCCCGCTAGGTGTCAGTCATTGAAGGCTGCCCAGGGGAGTGAGGACAGAGGAGCTGGAGAGCTGGGTAATACTCACTCCTAGGCATTTCCACCCAGTTTGTAGGGCAGTGAGGGTTTTGGCAGCCTGAGGCAAAGATGTGGGCGTTAACCTTGGAAGTCAGGTTGGAGACAGGAAAAGTCCATGATCACTGGAGACAGGAGCACAGAAGATCCTGATTAGCTTGTTCTTTTAAAATGAGTTTCAATTTGTTGTAGTGTAATTGACATATAATAAACTATACCTCTGTATCTATTTAAACTCATGATTGATGGCAGAAATTTTTATTCATCTTTACATTAATACTCTTAAGGATGCATCTTTATGTTTTCTGGGAACCCAAGTATCTACAATTTGAAACTTTATCTGCCATTTTCCAGAAACAGAAGAAGCACTGGCAAAACATGATCTTTGTGTTTATTGTCCATTTGTTTCTAATGAGTTTAAAAAATGCATGTCCTTAAATATCCCAGCCACCATTGGTAACATATAATAATCTAGTAAAGTTCCCACCACTCAGCTATAACAATCATCAGCTCATGGCTATTCTTTTTTTTTCAGGTTGGATACTGTTTATTGATTGTCTAAATACCCCCTTTTTTATTTAGAGAATAGCTACTTATAACACAGACATTACATATGAAGACTTTACTTTACATTGGAGTATAGTTGATTAACAATGTTGTGTTAGTTGCAGATGTACAGCAAAGTGATTCAGTTGTATGTATACACACACACACATGCATATCTATTCTTTTTCAAATCTTTTCCCCATTTAGGTTATTACAGAAATTGGGCAGAGTTCCCTATGTTACACAGTAGGTCCTGTTGGTTATCTGTTTTATATATAGTAGTATATATTCCCAGTTTCCCAATGTCAATATTATCAATCCCAGTTTTCCAATTCTTTCCCCCTCTTCTACCCTCCTAATCATAAATTCATTTTCTATGTCTGTGAGCCTGTTTCTATTTCATAAATAAGTTCGTTTGTATCATATATCTTTTTAGATTCTGCACATAAGCAATATCATATGAAATTTGTCTTTCTTTGACTTATTTCACTTAGTATGATAATCTCCAAGTCCATTCATATTGCTGCAAATGGCATTATTTCATTCCTTATAATGGCTGGGTAATATTCCAATATACATATGTACCACATTTTTAAAAAATTTATTTTTAGTTAAAGTATAATTGCTTTACAATATTGTGTTGATTTCTGCCATACATCAATATGAATTCAGCCACAGGTATATGTATGTCCCCTTCCTCTTGAACCCTGCCTCCCACCCCAACCCACCCCTCTAGGTTGTCACAGATCCCCAGTTTGAGTTCCCTGAGTCATATAGCAAATTCCTACTGGATGTCTGTTACACATGGTAGTGAATATGTTCCCATGCTACTCTCCCCATTCTTCCTACCCTCTCCTTCCCCAACTGTCCACGAGTCTGTTCTCTATGTCTGTATCTCCACTGCTGCCCTGCAAATTGGTTCAACAGTACCATCTTTCTAGATTCAACATATATGTGTTAATATAGGATATTTATTTTTCTCTTTCTGACTTACTTCACTCTGTGTAATAGGCTCTAGGTTCATCCACCTCATTTGAACTGACTCAAATGTGTTCCTTTTTATGGCTAAGTAATATAACACTGTATGTATGTACCACAGCTTCTTTATCCATTCATCTGTTGGTGGACATCTAGCTTGCTTCCATGTCCTAGCTATCATAAATGGTGCTGCAATGAATATTGGGGACATGTACTACATCTTCTTTATCAGTTCATCAGTCAGTGGACCTTTAGGTAGCTTCCATGTCTCGGCTATTGTAAACAGTGCTGCAGTGGACATTGGGGTGCATGTATCCTTTCAAACCATGTTTTTCTCTGGTTATATGCCCAGGAGTGGGATTGCTGGATCATATGGTAGCTCTATTTTTAGTTCTTAAAGGAAACTCCATAGTGTTCTCTCTAGTGGCTGTACCAGTTTACAGTCCTTCCAGCAGTGTCAGAGGATTCCCTTTTCTCCACACCCTCTCCAGCATTTATTGTTTGTAGACTTTTTGATTGATAATGGCCATTCTGACAGGTGTGAGGGGATATCGTACCAGAGTTTTGTTGTAGTATAATGGACATTTTATAAACTGTACCTATTTAAAGTCTACTATTTGATGAATTTTGACATGTATATACCCATGAAACTGTCACCACAATAAGGATGAACATAGCCATCACCTTCAAAAGTTTTTTCTCCTTCCCTTTTGTAATCCCTCCCTCTGGCTCCTCCCCATTTCTAAACCACCACTGATCAGCTTTCTGTTATAATTTTATTTTATACAATTGTATGCTTTTTTCTTGTTTCATCCAATATGATTACTTTGATATTCACCCATATTATTGCATATGCTAATATTTCATTTCTCTTTATTGCTGATTAGTATTCTATTCTATGAATATATCAGTTTTTTAAATCCATTGACTAATCAGGATATTAACCTTGTTTCTATTTTTGGCTGTTATGAATAATGCTATGAATATTTTCATACAAGTTGTCATGTAAATATATGTCTTCATGCCTCTTAATGTCACATTGATGTGACATTGATAACATGAAATTGGCCATAATCAGAGTACTTACACCATGGAAATTGACAGATAGTACAAATTCAAGTGCTTTTTCTCCAGAGATCCAACTGTTAAACATTTACATTACAACCTTAGATTTGGAATTACTGAACCAAAGTCTACACACTTTAAAAGAGCCTATATTGGTAAGAAAACTTTCCAAAAAGGGTGTCACTTTCTTCTTTATTTAAATATGTATATCCTTTATTTATGCCATTTCAAAACGTCCCACCTTCCTCTAAGTAAAAAAATATCACAAAGTCTAAGAGCCTCATCTTCCCCTGGGGTAATAATCTCATTTTTTTTCACATTGTAGTAAACAGTAAGAACTTGTGAGTATTTCCAGAAGATTTTTAAACATTTCTAGGCAGGTACATGCATATGCAGGGAAAAGAGGGTAGTTTTAAAAAACCAGGCCAGAAAGATGACATAATCAAAGGGAGAGAGGGGGAAAAGGGAACATGAGACATTCTTTTTTTTTTTTTTTAGATTTTTCATTTTTTTTTATTGTTTTTGCCATACAATGTCATGATATCACCATGGGTTTACATATGCTTCCCCTCCAGAACTCCCCTTCCTCCTCCCTCCCCCCCGGGAAATCTCGCTGCACCAGCCCCGAGCATCAATCCTGGGCTGGCGATTGATTAGACATATGATAATAAACTTGTTTCAATGTCCTCCTCCCATATCATCCCACCCTTACCCTCATCCCCAAAGTCCACGAGTCTATTCAATACATCTGCGTTCCTTTTGCTGTCTCGCATGTTGGGTTCTCGTTACCGAACATGAGACATTCTTATTCCTCCAGTACCTAGAGACTTCTGTGTCACTGCTTATAAAATACATAGGTTCATATAGTTATAGCCCAGTGAACATGGTGCATCTCTGCTTTACTCATTTAATGTTATTTCAGATCACATTTCCACAAATGAATGTGATCTTCATCATTTTTATTTGAACTACTTCATAATATTCTCTTCTTATTATTCCCCTATTGTTGAGCATTTGGGTTGTTTCCAATGTTTCAGTGTTATAAATAGAATGTCTTCCTTCGAATTGCTTCTTTCTCTTTGTAAATTATTTTCTTGGTTTGGCTTTTATTAAGTTCTCTTTCCCCATGTCCGTTACTTGTTTGTTTTGTTCTATATGTTGTTGTTGATCAGTCACTAAGTCATGTCCAACTCTTTGCGACCCCATGGACTGTAGCATGCCAGGTTCCTCTGTCCTCCACTTTCTCCCAGAGTTTGCTCAAATTCATGTCCCATTGAGTCAGTGATGCTATATCTAACCATCTCATCCTTTGCCATCCCCTTCTGTTTTTGCCTTTAATCTTTCCCAGCATCAGGGTCTTTTCCAGTGAGTTGGCTCTTCGCATCAGGTGGCCAAAGTATTGGAGCTTCAGCTTCAGCGTCAGTCCGTTCAATGAATATTCAGGATTGATTTATTTTAGGATTGACTGGTTTGATCTCCTTGCAATCCAAGGGACTCTCAAGAATCTTCTCAAGCACCACAATTCAAAAGCACCAATTCTTTGGCAGCCAGCCCTCTTTATGGTCCAACTCTCACATCCATAAATGACTACTGGAAAAACCATGCATGCATGCTGAGTCACTTCAGTCATGTCTGACTCTTTGTGACCCTGTGGACTGTAGCCCACCAGGCTCCTCTGTTCATGAGGATTCTCTAGATGCATACTGGAGTGGGTTGCCACTTCTTACTCCCTGGGATCTTCCCAATCGAGGGATCAAACCTGCATCTCCTGAATTGGCAGACGGGTTCTTTACAAGTGGAGCCACCTATACAGTTCAGTTCAGTTCAGTCGCTCAGTCGTGTTCAACTCTTTGTGACCCCATGGACTTCAGCATGCCAGGCTTCCCTGTGCATCACCAATTCCCAGAGTCTACTCAAACTCATGTCCATCGTGTTGGTGATGCCATCCAGCCATCTCATCCTCTGTCATCCCCTTCTCCTCCCACCTTCAATCTTTCCCAGCATCAGGGTCTTTTCCAATGAGTCTGTTATTCACATCAGGTAGGCAAAGTATTGGAGTTTCAGCTTCAGCATCAGTCCTTCCAATGAATATTCAGGACTGATTTCCTTTACTGTATATATGTGTTGTACAGTAGGTTCTCATTAGTTACTATTTTATACATAGTATTAATAGTGTATGTATATCAGCCCCAATATTCCAATTCATCCCACCTCCTACCTTTCTCCCTTGATATCCATATGTTTGTTCTCTATGTCTGTGTCTCTATTTCTGCTTTACAAGTAAGATCATCTATACCATTTTTCTAGATGCCACATGTATGCATTAATAAAAGATATTTGTTTTTTTTCTTTCTGACTTCACTGTGTGAGACAGTTTCTAGGTCCATCCAAGTCTCTACAAGTGACCCTATTTCATTCCTTTTTATGGCTAAGTAATATTCCATCATATATATACACCACATCTTCTTTATCCATTCCTCTGGACCATGTTTTTTCCTCTTTTTTAGTTTCCCAATGCTTATAATGTAGGTGTTTAAAATGTGTTTGTCGATCTGTTGATCTGTTTATTTTAGTTTCTTTCCTTTCTTCTTCAAGTCTCATTTGACACTCATTCCCTAGGGAATTAATATACAAAGAATCCTTTTGCGTCCTACTCTAAACCTGCTGGTCTTGCTGTAGTTAGATAATTCCTAACCCTGAACTAAACCTCTTTTTGGCATGAGACCCTGTCTGCTATAATCATGAGTCAAAGGTCAAGGCTAGTCAGTACCTCCCTCAGAAATGACTGAATTACAGGTAATGCAAAGTTTAAAGAATTAAATTAGGTCAACCTGCAAAAGGGGCTTCCCTGGTGACTCAGAGGGTAAAGCGTCTGCCTGCAGTGTGGGAGACCTGGGTTCAATCCCTGGGTCAGGAAGATTCCCTGGAGAAGGAAATGGCAACCCACTCCAGTATTCTTGCCTGGAGAATCCCATGGACAGAGAAGCCTGGTAGGCTACAGTCCATGGGGTCGCAAAGAGTCAGACTTGACTGAGCAACTTCACTCACTCAACCTGCAAAATGATCTTTTTGACTCTTGGAAATGCAAGCTTGTACTTCAAATGGGCGTGTCTGAGGTCAGGTTACCCGGAAATAGGAGCACCGCATAGAAAGTTCATGGAGGCCAGTACTGTAGGGCGTTAGACCTGTGGGGAGCTGCACATGGGGCCAGGGCTGAGGAAAAAGTTGAACTGGCATGTAAACCCTTTCATCCAACCCCATGGGGAGCTCTACAGCAGGGGTGGCCCTTCAGAGTTGTCTTAAATCAGGGTGAGGGAACAGGGGCCTGATACCCGCTGCTCACTGGCCAGTGGTTGAGCACAGGCTGCACCCAGGAAGGGCACATTGCTTAGGATGGGAAAGCAACTCAACTGTGGGTAATTCCCAGAAAGTGACTGAGCAGAGCGCCAGCCCCAGTGAGCACTACCAGCAGCCAGCAGGGTACACCCTTAAACTCAGAAGCAGGGATTCTGGGCGGACACTATAGCCCCCACTGCGGGTTGGGGGTGGGGGAGTCATCTCAGAGTGGAGTGCCAGGAGAATAGACGCAGAGCCATGTGACCATCCCCATGCAAGTAAATTCCTATTGTTAACCAGGAGCCGTGAAGTTCAGAGGAAGTAATAGCTGAAACAGCCCAAGTTTGTGTGGTCTCAGGATGTTTCTAAAAGAATCACAACTGAATTTTTTGTAATGCTGAGTAATATTCCATTGTGTATATGTACCACAGCTTTCTTATCCATTCATCAGTTGATGGGCATCTAGGTTGCTTCCATGTCCTGGCTATTGTAAACAATGCAGCGATGAACATTGGGGTACACGTGGCTCTTTCAATTCTGGTTTCCTCGGTGTGTATGCCCGGCAGTGAGATTGCTGGGTCAAATGGCAGTTCTACTTCCAGTTTTTTAAGGAATCTCCACACTGTTCTCCATAGTGGCTGTACTAGTTTGCAATCCCACCAACAGTGTAAGAGGGTTCCCTTTTCTCCACATCCTCTCCAGCATTTATTACTTGTAGATTTTTGGATTGCAGCCATTCTGACTGGTGTAAAGTGGTACCTCATTGTGGTTTTGATTTGCATTTCTCTGATAATGAGTGATGTTAAGCATCTTTTCATGTGTTTGTTAGCCATTTTTATGTCTTCTTTGGAGAAATGTCTGTTGAGTTCTTTGGCCCACTTTTTGATTGGGTCGTTTATTTTTCTAGGATGGAGCTGCAGGAGTTGCTTGTATATTTTTGAGATTAATTGTTTGTCTGTTGCTTCATTGGCTATTATATTCTCCCATTCTGAAGGCTGTCTTTTCACCTTCCTTATAGTTTCCTTTGTTGTGCAGAAGCTTTTAATTTTAATTAGGTCCCATTTGTTTATTCGTGCTTTTATTTCCAATATTCTGGGAGGTGGGTCATGGAGTATCCCGCTTTGGGTTATGGCAGAGAGTGTTTTGCCTATGTTATCCTCTAGGAGTTTTATAGTTTCTGGTCTTATGCTTAGATCTTTGATCCATTTTGAGTTTATCTTTGTGTATGGTGTTAGAAAGTGTTCTAGTTTCATTCTTTTACAAGTGGCTGTCCAGTTTTCCCAGCACCACTTGTTAAAGAGGTTGTCTTTTCTCCATTGTATATTCTTGCCTCCTTTGTCAAAGATAAGGTGTCCATAGATGCGTGGATTTATCTCTGGGCTTTCTATTTTGTTCCATTGATCTATATTTCTGTCTTTGTGCCAGAACCATACTGTCTTAATGACTGTGGCTTTGTAGTATAGCCTAAATTCAGGTAGGTTGATTCCTCCAGTTCCATTCTTCTTTCTCAAGATTGCTTTGGCTATATGAGGTTTTTTGTATTTCCATACAAATTGTGAAATTATTTGTTCTAATTCTCTGAAAAAGACCTCTGGTAGCTTGATAGGAATTGCCTTGAATCTATAGATTGCTTTGGGTAGTATACTCATTTTCACTATATTTATTCTTCCAATCCACGAATACGGCACATTTCTCCATCTGTTTGTGTCCTCTTTGATTTCTTTCATCAGTGTTTTATAGTTTTCTATATACAAGTCTTTTTGTTTCTTTAGGTAGAAATACTCCTAAGTATTTTATTCTTTTTTGTTTCGATGGTGAATGGATTTGTTGCCTTAATTTCTCTTTCTTTTTTCTCATTGTTAGTGTATAGGAATGCCAGGGATTTCTGTGTGTTGATTTTGTATCCTGAAACTTTGCTATATTTGCTGATTAGCTCTAGTAATTTTCTAGTAGAGTCTTTAGGGTTTTCAATATAGAGGATCATGTCATCTGCAAACAGAGAGAGTTTTACTTCTTCTTTTCCAAAAAAAAATTCATTTCAATCAGTTCTGCTCAGGTGGACGGAACTGGAGCCTATTATCCAGAGTGACGTAAGCCAGAAGGGAAAACAACAATACAGTATACTAACGCATATATATGGAATTTAGAAAGACGGTAATGAGAACCCAGCATACGAGACAGCAAAAGGAATGCAGATGTATAGAACAGACTCGTGGACTCTGTGGATGAGGGCAAGGGTGGGATGATATGGGAGAATGGCATTGAAACATGTTAATTATCATATGTGTAATCAATCGCTAGCCCAGGATTGATGCTGGGGGCTGCTACACCGTGATTTCCTGGGGGGAGGGAGTCGGGAGGGAGGAGGGAGGGGGGTTCTTGAGGGGGAGCACATGTAAATCCATGGTTATATCATGTCATTGTATGGCAAAACTAATAATAAAAATAAATTAATTAATTAATTTAAAAAAAGAATCACAACCATCAACACCCTCCCTGTCCTTCAAGGTGTTTTCCCCCATGGTTGTTTCCTCATTTTGAAGCCCGCAAGAGACAGGGAGGCAGGAAGCTGTTATGATAAATCCAGGAAGCCTGGCCTCAAGAGTCAAGAACCATCTCAGGACCTCCAAAGATGCCCCAAGGTTGGGGATGGGCCTCTGTAGTTCTTAGAAACTGCTCCCTCACCAAACTGCCAGTCATGTAAGAGTTTCAAAGGCAGCAGTGGACATGAATCCAATTACACAAGCTTATTTACAGACTTGAATTAGCTCATGTCTACAAAGCACTTTGAGCAATTTGGATAGACTTCCTAAATTGTTTACCTAAAGTATTACCTCACCCTTAAGTCAATTTCCTAGAGGTAGGATGGGTGAAACAGAACCTCCATTTTAAAATCATCTTCTCATAAGTTTTTCCAACTTCTAATATGTACTGTCACCAGTCATTTATTGTAAAGGTCTGCTTGTTGACCATTATTTTTCACATATTTTTCCTACCTTTTCATTTACTGCCTTTCAAGAATGGATTATGCTTTTGTGCTAAGAAATTATACCTTGGTACACACCATATTTAAGCGAATACTTCCAGGCTAAAAGAATCAGTCATATTTTCAACATAAGGTAGCCAGATGTCTTAATTGCATGTATATGTACATGTTTTAGCAAGTTTTATATTAAAGTCCCAGCTCCCTGGATACAAATAGCTCCTGTGTCCTCCAGGATATCAGGCAAAAGAAGGCTTTGGGGACAGAAACACTGAGTCAGTTTCAGATATGTATAGAATATTCTAGTGCATAATGTCACCACAAAGGTCAGTTTTTTTTTTTTAAAAGCTGGTTCCAAGGGAATTTGATTCTTGCTACTCTGGCTGCTGCTGCAGCTTCAGTAAACAAATAGGAAGGTTCTTTCTCCTCTCCACTCATGTGTAACTGATAGCAGTTTCACAATACTAGACTGTTTGTGAGTGGGTTGGTTTGAGGGATTGGGAAATATGGCTTGGTAAGTAGTCTAGCTTTTTCAGTTCTCAGTGTACAGTAAGAGACCCTGTATAAGAGCCCCTGTGAGGAGCTGATGGTGGGGTACATGTTTGCTTCCTTCTGGCGTCCTGTGCCAGCAAGACCAACCCAGACACCTATTACATGGAGTTTATATTTTCTAAGGCCACGCCAGGTCCTGTTTCTATATCATTCAGCTTTCATAGTTGCAAACACCAAAAACCTCTCTTGTTAGTTCAGCCTAGAAAAGAGGGGAGAAGGTTCACATGTTCTACAGGAGGGCTGCAGTCTCCCAGCAGAACTGCTCTGATGGAGATACTGCTGCCACCATGCCTCATGACAGGCTGCACCTGCCACATCAGTGATGCAGAGCACTAGACACGACTGCAAGGAACTTGATGTTGATGCTTCTGGAGGCTGAGTTTATCTACTGCTGCCTATGTCAGAGGGACTCAAGCAGTGCCTGCTTCTTTGAGTCACGACCTCTTCATTCATTCATTCATTTCAATTAATTTCTTTTTCTTTTTGGTCGTGCTATGTGGCTTAACAGGATCTTAGTTCCCTGACCAGGGACTGAACCCAGGGCCACGACCATGAGAGCCCCTAACCACTAGATCACCAAGGAAGTCCCCATTTATTTTTAGTTTTAAAACTTTATTGATTTTTATCTGGCTCATTTAAAATTTTTTTCAATCCAACAATTGGTGACAGGGTCACCAGCTTCTGGTTCAAAGACTGGCCTAAGTATGTATCATTGTTGAAGACATCCTGTGTCTATTCTGTATCTGTTTTTTGTGGCCTCTGGCTCCCATGGTTTATAAACTTATTTCTCCTATTTTGAATTAGTTAATGAGATGGATAAGAGAGAGAAACACATTGTAAAACAAGAAAGCCAAATTTTAGAAATCACACCAAAAACCATTCTTACTACTTCATGAACCCAACAGAAAGGCATTTTTATTTTTTTAAATTTATTTTTATTTGTTTTGCCAAACAATGACATGATATCACCATGGGTTTACATATGCTCCCCCTCCAGAACCCCCCTCCCTCCTCCCTCCCCCTGGGAAATCTCGTTGCACCAGTCCCAAGCATCAATCCTGGGCCGGCTATTGATTAGACATATCATAATTAACATGTTTCAATGCCATTCTCCCATATCATCCCACCCTTTCCCTCATCCACAGAGGCCACGAGTCTATTCTATATAACAGTATTCCTTTTGCTGTCTCGCATGCTGGGTTCTAGTTACCGTCTTTCTAAATTCCATATATATGCGTTAATATACTGTATTGTTGTTTTTGCTTCTGGCTTACTTCACTCTGGATAATGGGCTCCAGTTTCGTCCATCTGAGTAGAACTGATTCAAATGAATTTTTTTTAATGCTGAGTAATATTCCATTGTGTATATGTACCACAGCTTTCTTATCCATTTGTCAGTTGATGGGCATCTAGGTTGCTTCCATGTCCTGGCTATTGTAAACAATGCAGCGATGAACATTGGGGTCCACGTGTCTCTTTCAGTTCTGGTTTCCTCGGTGTGTATGCCCAGCAGTGGGATTGCTGGGTCATATGGCAGTTCTATTTCCAGTTTTCTAAGGAACCTCCACACTGTTTTCCATAGTGGCTGTACTAGTTTGCAATCCCACCAACAGTGTAACAGAGTTCCCTTTTCTCCACATCCTCTCCAGCATTTATTACTTGTAGATTTTTGGATTGCAGCCATTCTGAGTGGTGTAAAGTGATATCTCATTGTGGTTTTGATTTGCATTTCTCTGATAATGAGTGATGTTGAGCATCTTTTCATGTGTTTGTTAGCCATTTTTATGTCTTATTTGGAGAAATGTCTGTTGAGTTCTTTGGCCCACTTTTTGATTGGGTCGTTTATTTTCCTAGAATGGAGCTGCAGGAGTTGTTTGTATATTTTTGAGATTAATTGTTTGTCCGTTGCTTCATTGGCTATTATTTTCTCCCATTTTGAAGGCTGTCTTTTCACCTTGCTTATAGTTTCCTTTGCTGTGCAGAAGCTTTTAGTTTTAATTAGGTCCCATTTGTTTATTCGTGCTTTTATTTCCAGTATTCTGGGAGGTGGGTCATGTAGGATCCTGCTTTGGTTTATGTCAGAGAGTGTTTTCCCAATGTTATCCTCTAGGAGTTTTATAGTTTCTGGTCTTATGCTTAGATCTTTGATCCATTTTGAGTTTATCTTTGTGTATGGTGTTAGAAAGTGTTCTAGTTTCATTCTTTTACAAGTGGCTGTCCAGTTTTCCCAGCACCACTTGTTAAAGAGGTTGTCTTTTCTCCATTGTATATTCTTGCCTCCTTTGTCAAAGATAAGGTGTCCATAGATGCGTGGATTTATCTCTGGGCTTTCTATTTTGTTCCATTGATCTATATTTCTGTCTTTGTGCCAGTGATAATTTATATAATTTATATAATTTTGCAGTAGAAATTTCCATGCACGACACCAGAGCCAGAAACCATAAAGAAAAATATTGATAAAATTTACTACTTCAGAAAAAAAAACACCACAATGTTAAAACATTTGACAAATGGGAAAACATTTGCAGCTCACATGACACAAGACTAATGTCCTAAATATAATAAGATCTCTTACAAACCAATAAGAAAAAATTTAATGCCACATTGTGAAAATGGTAGAGGATATGAGTATAAGGGGATTAAACCAGTCAATCCTAAAGGAAGTTAATCCTGAGTATTCATTGGAAGGACTGATGCTGAAGCTAAAGCTCCAATACTTTGGCCACCTAATGGGAACAGCTCACTCACTGGAAAAGACCCTGATGCTGGGAAAGATTGAAGGCAGGAGAAGTGGATGACAGAGGATGAGATGGTTGGATGGCATCACCAACTTGATGGACATGAGTTTGAACAAACTCCCAGAGTTGGTGAAGGACAGGGAAGCCTGGCGTGCTGCAGTCCATGGGGTTGCAAAGAGTTGGACACGACTGAGCAACTGAACAACAATTATACAAATAATTCACAAAAAAAGAAGGCAAATGGTGAAGAGCCATACGAAAAGATACTCAACCTAAGTGTTAATAAAAAATACAAATGAAAACAGTGAAGCATAATCTCCCTTGGAGATTGGCAGGGATAAGAAAGATGTTGCAAACAGACCCAAGCTGATTTGGCAGTCCAGCAAATGTCAAGGTCCTTTAGTGAAGATAATAGAGCTGGCTGGTGGCTGTATATACCTGTCCTACCAATCTGGCTCCTGGTTGGTTTATTACTACTATAAAGTTAACTATTAAGTTAAATTCTCCAATTTCTCTCAAAGATACAAACATTTATTAACAAGCAAGTAGAAAAGAGGATGAAAGGTTTATTCTGTAGTATATGCTCCTCTCTTCCTGATAACATGACTGGCTGGTTTTGCGGATGAGCCAGGATTTGGCAGGATTAACAGGACTCTAGAGCTGGAATGCTGCTTCAGTGGAATTACACACCTGGGCTGGAATTGTATACTTTATTCTCAAACAGGTTGTAAAGTCTGTACAGCATCCCTAGCCAGAACACCACTCCTCTCTCCAATGAAAACGTCTCTTCTCATTATTAAAGTTCTGGGTTACCACCAGCGAAGGTGTCAGTTCTCATCAGGGCTGCTTAACTGTCTCTAAGATACTTCAAATGTGAATGCACACTCAGAGAGTCCTACCTTAAGCATACAGAATTACCATGGGTGCATACAGATATACCATCAACATAAAAATTGAAAATAAGTGGGGAGGAACCATCACTGTAAGTTGGTCCCTTTCTGAAAGGCAGTCTGTCATCATGTAGAACAATATCCAGGGAACATCCTCCACTTTTGGGCTTTTATCATAAGGAAGTAATTGAACACATATACAGAGATGTGTCCACAGATGTGCATGACTGCATCGTTTCCAATAGTACGGGTTTGCAGACCATCACAGGTTAGTTAGGTAGTGATGTAAAACAGATCAGTAATTGCTTGGAGGTGGGAGCGGGGACTGGGAGGGTAGAAGGGATGGGAGGGTGGGATTACAGATGATCAGGATTAGACCTTTGTGGGTAATGGACATATTCACTATTTTTCATTGTGGTGATGATTTCATGAGTGTATAGCTATATCAAGGCTTTTTTGAATTACACACTGTAAATATATGCAGTTTGTAGTATTTCGTTTTAAAAATAATATTTGTTTATTTGGCTGCACCGAGTCTTAGTTGCAGCACAAGGGATTTGCATGTGAACTCTCATAGCAGCATGTGAGATCTAGTTCCCTGATCAGGGATCAAACCCGAGCCCCCTGCATTGAGGGGTTGGAGTCTTAGCCACTGGACCACTAGGGAAGCCCCAGTTTGTGTATTTCTTTTTTTAATTTATTTTTTACATTATCATATTGGTTTTGCCATACATTGACATGAATCCGCCATGTGTATACATGTGTTCCCCTTCCAGAACCTCCCTCCCACCTCCCTCCCAATTCCATCCCTCTGGGATATTTCTTGCCTGGAGAATTAATTCCATGAACTGAGGAGCCTGGCAGGCTACAGTCCATGGGGTCACAAAGAGTCAGACACAGCTGAGCAACACTTTCACTTTCACTTTATTATATTTCAGTTATACTTCAATAAACGTGTTTAAAATAATTCATTCAGCAGATAATAGATAAATTATAACAATGATGGGAAGGTTTATTGTACATTTAACATGTACCTGATATTGTGTCAGGTGTTCCACAAATATCATCTCTTTTCTTTAATTGAAGTAGAGTTGATTTACAATGTTGTATTAGTTTCAGGGTTTCAGCACAGTGATTCATTTATACATCTGTAAACACACACACACATATATATACACATGCATCCATATATTCTTTTTCAGATTCTGTTCCTTTATAGATTATAAAAGATAATAGGTATAGTTCCCTGTGCTATACAGTAGGTCTTTGTTGGTTATGTAGTTTACATATGGTAGTGTGTGTATGTTAATCTCAACCTCAGTTTATTCCAGCCCCTTCCCCATTGCTTATTTGGTAACCATGAGTGTCTTTTGTAAGTCTTATAAATACAGTCTTTGGTGTCATTTTTTGGAATCAACATATAATGATATCACATGATATTTGCCTTTCTCTGACTTCCTTCACTCAGTGTAACAATCTCTAGGTCCATCCATGTTGCTGCAATTATGGCACATCATTTCATTCTTTTATTTGGCTGAGTAGCATTGCATTGTATATGTATACACCACATCTTCTTTATCCATTCCTATATTGATGGCCATTTAGGTTGCTTCCAAGTCTTGGCTCCTGTAAATAATGCTGCAGTGAACATTGAGATGCATGTATCTTTTCGAATTATGGTTTTCTCCAGATATATGTCCAGGAGTAGGATTGTTGAATCTCTTTAGATTCTCATAATTACCCTTTGAATTGAGAACTCTTATCATCCCCATTTCTCACAGATAAGAAATGGAGGTTTAAAGGACATGTTCAAAGTCACACAGCTAGAAAGTGGCTAAAAGTAAGAGTCAACAAACTATAGCTCATGGACCAAATCAGCCTTCCACCCGTTTTTGTAAATATAGTTTTATTACACTATAGCCACACCCATGTGCATGCATACTGGATTTGTCTGCTGCCACATAACAATGACAAAGTTGAATAGTTTGCAGCAGAGATCATCGGGCCCAGGTAATGGCTAATCGTATATGTCAACTTGACTGGCCTATGGAACCAGTATATTTGGTCAGACTTTATTCTAGATGTTTATGTGAAGGTACTTTTTAGATGAGATTAACATTTATATCAGTAGACTTAAGTAAAGCAGATTACTTTCGAGAGTATGAGTAGGTCTCAGCCAGTCAGTTCATAGAAGAAGACTGACATCCTTGGAGGAAGAGGGAATTCTGCCAGCACACTGCCTTTAGACTTGAACTACAACTCTTCTGTGGATCTCCAGCCTGCTGACCCACCCTACAGATTCTAAACTTGCCAGTCTTCATAACTGTGTGAGCCAATTCTTGAAAATACTTCTCTCTCTCTCACAGATAGATAGTTGTTCAGTCGCTTAGTTGTGTCTGCCTCTTTACAACCCCATGGACTGCAGCACATCAGGGTTCCTTGTCCTTCACCAACTCCCTGAGCTTGCTCAAACTCATGTTCATCGAGTCAGTGATGCTATCCAACCATCTTATCTTTTGTTGTCCCCTTCTCTTCCCACCTTCAATCTTTCCCAGCATCAGGGTCGTTTCCAATGAGTCAGTTCTTTGCATCAGGTAGCCAAAGTATTGGAGTTTCAGCTTCAGCATCAGTCCTTCCAATGAATATTCAGGACTGATTTCCTTTAAGATTGATTGGTTTGATCTCCTTGCAGTCCAAGGGGCTCTCAAGAGTCTTCTCCAAAGCCACAGTTCAAAAGCATCAATTCTTCAGTGCTCAGCTTTCTTTATAGTACAATTCTCATAGCCATACATGACTATTGGAAAAACCATACCTTTGACTGTATGGACCTTTGTAGGCAAAGTGATGTCTCTGCTTTTTAATACACTGTCTACGTTTGTCATAGCTTTTCTACCAAGGAGCAAGTCTCTTTTAATTTTGTTGGTACAGTCACTGTCCCCAGTAATTTTGAAGCCCAAAAAAGTAAAATCTGCCACTGTTTCCACTTTTTCCCCATCTATTTGCCATGAAGTGAAGGGACCAGATGCCATGATCTTAGTTTTTTTGAATGTTGAGTTTCAAGCCAGCTTTTTCACTCTCCTCTTTTACCTTCAAGAGGCTCTTTAGTTCCTCTTCACTTTCTGCCATTAGAGTGGTATCATATGCATATCTGAGGTTGTTAATATTTCTCCCAGCAGTCTTAATTCTAGCTTATTTTTTATCAAGCCTGGCATTTCACATGATGTAGTCTATAGACAGGTAGATGATAGATATAGATGATCAATATAGATATACATAGATATAGATATAGGTATATATTGATGATATAGTTATCTATATATAGATACATAGTTATAGATATCTAGATATAGATACATATATATGAATTTGTCTAGTTAGATATAAATATAGAGATTATCTATCTAAATCTGTATAAAAAGATCTCTATATCTGTATATCCTACTGATTCTCTTCCTCTGGAGAACCCTAATACAGCCCTTAAAGCCTAAAATATTTATTTGACCCTTTACAGGATCAGGTTCTGGTAAATAATCTGCCTGCAATGCAGGAGGCCCAGGTTTGATCCCTGGGCCCGGCAGATTCCCTGGAAAAGAAAATAGTAATCTCCAGTATTCTTGCCTGGAGAACTCCATGGACAGAGGAATCTGGCGAGCTACAATCCATGGGGTTGCAAAGAGTCAGGCATGACTGAGTGACTAACACTTTACAGAAAAAAAGTTTGCTAACCCTTGCCTGAGAGCCAGGATCAGAATCCAGACAATTTAAATGTAGAGCTTGCACTCTCGGTTACTACCCTGCACTGTCTTGTGGAGCATCCAACCAATGGAATACACTATGGCCATTAAAAATTACAATACCTAACTCTGCTACCAGTTTGGGGAAATGTTCAGAATATATTGCTAGACAAAGAAAGCAGGTTATACCTGCATTTATGGTAATAACACATTTCTATTAGAAAAGGGTACATGGGGAAAGTTAAGGAAATGTGTACCTGAATATGACAACAGTGATTTTCACTAGACACTAGATTATGGATGATTTTTGCTTTTCCTTTATACTTCCTTGTATTGTCTAAATATTTCACAATGAATATAGAGTCAGAAGGAAAAAACAACAAAGCAGTTTTCATTCTGAAAATGGAAAGAGAATGTCAAGGGGTTTGCACTTTATACTACCTCAAAATTACCCCATATCAAAATGTTCAAGTTAATGGAATGTCCTTAATGGCAAGAGTGGTGGCTATATGGTAGCTACAGCGCACTCTCCATGCCCTGATAGTTCCTTTTATATGTACAAGGTAATCTGAGTGGCCTTTCAAAAGTACTCAAATTGTCATTGTTGTTCTTGTTTAGTTGCTAAGGTGTGTCTTACTCTTTTGAGACCCCGTGAACTGAAGTCCGCCATGAACTGAAGGCTCCTCTGTCCATGGGATTTCCCAGGCAAGAATACTGGAGTGGGTTGTCATTTCCTTCTCCAGGG
Organism: Antilocapra americana; assembly: GCA_007570785.1. NCBI lineage: Eukaryota > Metazoa > Chordata > Mammalia > Artiodactyla > Antilocapridae > Antilocapra > Antilocapra americana. The sequence continues at coordinate 1,883,101 of ML662917.1, forward strand.
GATCTTCCCAACACAGGGATCGAACCCGCGTCTCTTAGGTCTCTTACGTCTCCTGCATTGGCAAGCGGGTTCTTCACCACTAACATCACCTGGGAAGTCCCAGTACTTACTGTAAGTAGGTAAAATAAATGTTTGCCAAATGAAAGATGAATGAGTATATAGAATATGGAACTTCTCTTCCAACAGTACATGAGTTTTCAACCTTGGTCCTAGTAAACAAGATGGTGAAAGGTGATATTTAAGTCACTGAGGTCTTGCTGTATTAGTAATGCTTCAGTTGCATTTTGGATGGGTTAACTTAGGAATCTAATAATAATATATAATATTGTGTAAATAAAAGAGTGTACTTTAAGTTCCTTTTCTGTGCATCAAATACTAGCTAGACTTTCACCAATACGTTTCCTTTTCCTGGGCACTCAGGGCAACTGTGTTTCTTAGCCGTGCTTCCAGTTAGGTTGGGAAATTGTGACTGAATTCTGCCTGATAGAAATATGAGTGGAAATGATCTGTGCCTTTCACAAATGTATCTTCTACATATTTTCATTCTCTGGTTCATGTGGCTGAGCTCAAAGAAACTTCTGAAATGGTACAGTTGCATGATGGGAAGAGCCTGGTCCCTGAACTGTGGTGTGAACTAAAAACAAACCTTTGTTGAGTTTAGCAACTGAGATTGTAGAGTCTATTTGTTATTTCAGCCAACCTAGCTTCCCCTGACTGCATCATCTTTCTTTCAAAGAAACTTTTGTGACTCTACTTGTTTGTGAGTTGGGCAGGACTTACATGGTCACTTTAATTTGACACTTGAGAATGCAGATGTCAAAGCTTATCTCATTATTCAGCTTCTTCATTTGTATTTTCCAAATGATTTGAGAGAGAAACGTGGAGTAAGATAATGCCTATTCAGTAGAAAGCAAAAAATAGTACAGAGCACAAATAACTCATAATTAGCATAACAATTCTTGCTTTGAATATGAATCTTTCATTTCTTCTCTGCTTAATTTTTTGAGTTTGCAAATGTGCTGTGTTTAATAGAAAGCTCCAAATACACTGCATTTTTGATAAAAGGTAGGTCATACAAATCTATCAAACACATGAATATATTATGTATTTAATTTATTGACTTATTTATATAAGGATGAAATCAAACTAAAAATTAATTGGGACCTACAGTGTGTTTTGTCACCCAGCAGTGCTCTTTTTTGGTTAGTATTCAAATGGGGTCGTTGATGGGTTCAAGCTGCTTGTAGTCATGCTTGTCTGTTAAATAATCTTTGCTAAATATGGCCAGAAATATGGAATTTCTAATTGGCAATTATAATCATTGGACTGCATGTCACTCTGTTAGACATCTGGCTGCCAGTTTCACACAGGATCTTTACATGACCATCATACACTGCAGGGAACACTAATTTACTCTGAAAATCAAATTAATTGAAAAGGTCTTTTCCAAACAAAACACAAGCGTAGAGCATGCAAATGGAATGATTTGATCAATTTTATGAGTCTTCTCTATGAAATTTTGCTGGATTCCCCAATATTTGCTTGGTACACCCTCCTTGTGCTACCACTTTAGCTTGCGTGAGGCTTATCTCATGATCTGTGGCAATTATTTCCCACCTGGCTCCTCTAGTAGACTGTGAGGTACAAGAGGGCACATGGCAACCACATTTTAACTTTATATCCTAAGTGCTCGGCCTGAAGTAGATACCCAGTAAATACTTATTTTATGAATATTGATACAATTGTTTAGGCTAGTGTGCTTTTAGAGTCTTAAAAGTCCCTTAAGAACTTCCCTGGTGGTCCAGTGGTTAAGACTCCACACTTCGACTTCAGGCAGCGTGGGTTCTGTCCATGGTTAGTGGAAGTTCCCCACACCACATGGTGCAGCCAAAAAAAGAAATAGAAAAGTCCTTTAAAATAAACAATTAAACACCTACTTTATAAATAGAGTGTTTACTTGTTATATGTAGCATGTATATAAATAAGTCAGGTTTTATATAACTACATCTGGGTATTTTATACAGTGTTAGGATACTAAAATGTTTTCAAGAGAAGCATGGTAGAAAGCAGGCAAGGCTGAGGAAAGATTTAAGGAACAATTTAACATTATTTAAAGGTGCAAACATTTACCTGTGTTTGAGGAGAGAAAAAAGCCAGAAGGGTCAATAGGGTACTAACTCTTCTGTGACTTGAAATGGGATGTCGTATAATATGTAACAAAGGCCAGGCATAGACATGGAGCTCAACAAGGCAGTGAACGAGAAGCCAGAGGGTCAGAGGAAAGGAAGGTTATGAAGCCACTTTACACTCTTGTTTGCTACCAGATAGGACCAGACTTGAAGGGGATCTGTTCTCCTATAAATACTTCCAGAGGAAGATGAATGCACCACACCCAGTATTTAGGTATTTAGCCAGGTTGGTTGTTCTTGAATTCTTCCCTGTATATCATACCAAGTTCTCCAAGCTACGATTTTAACTCTTTTGTTGTTGCTGCTGTTCTTTCCTCAGTAGAGCTAGAGAACAGCTGGTCATGCTCTTCAACATAAACGTTACATCACCCCTATTAGTTTTTTTCCTCCTTTTGTATCACATTCCAGCTCTCTTGTCTATTTCTTTTAGGATATTATTTCCAAAGCAGTCATGTCTCTGACCCTCTGCTGGAACTGGGCTGTCTGTTTCATCTGAGCACCAGTCCATGAAAAGAGCATGACAAATGACCAGCAAAGAAAAGCTAGTATCTGACATCCCTAAATGTCACTTTCCTGTGTCCTTCTCTCCCCCTAAGTTTGTTTATTCTCTTGGAGCACATTCTACATGTCAGGACTTCTGGGTGCTCTGGGATATCACAGTGAACAAAACTGATGCAAATCCCTCAAAAACTTTACCTTCCAGCTGGGGGAGATAGAAAATACGGACAATAGACGAGTAAAGAATCATCATATGCCAGCTACGTGACATAGAAAAATAAAGTGGGGAAAGAGAAAGACAGTATTTGGGGTTGGAATTCTAATAGTGGCCAGGATAGGTTGGATTGAGAAGGTTGCAAAAAATGATTAAAGAAGATAATTTATGGACTTTCTGGGTTGTCTAATGGTTAATACTTCACCTTCTAATGCAGGGGTGGGGGTGTGGGTTCAATCCCTGGTCGGGGAACTAAGATCCCACATGCCTTGTAGCCAAAAGAAAACCAAAACATAAAACAGAAGCACTATTGTAGTAAATTCAGTGAAGACTTTAAAAATGATCCACATCAAAAAAAAATCTTAGAAAAGATAATTTAGGTGATACAAACAAACTTTAACACTTCATGAAGTGGGCAGTCTATTTCCAGTAGCCCAGAGAAACGCAAAATGAGACAGAAGGCAGAAGCTTTTACAGGATAAAGAACAAAGAAATAGGTATAGGAGTCCAGAATTGGCTTGGCATTTGGAGATTGGCTGGCCAGCTGGACTGTGTTTCTGGTTCAGCAGTGCATTTACAAAGACACAGTGATCTAAGTTTTGCTTGGCTGATGTGGCACCCCAGGCAGGAGCAGCCTCATCTTGGACCTGAAAATTTGTTTCAGGAAGGTGTACTCTGAGGAAAGCCTTCAAGGATGTGAGGAAGCCAGCCAAACAGGTATCTGGAGTAGGACACGTGGGGCAGAGCAAACAGCCAACATGGAGGCCTTGAGGTCAGAACTGGCCACTATATCTGAGAAACAGTAAGGCTGTGATAGTAACTGGATGGAGTCGGGTGAACAAGGGGAGAGGAACAGGGAGGAAGACAGAAATTTGAGTCAGAGTGTGTAGAACCTTGTAAGGCCGCTAGAGGGATATTGGCTTTTACTCTGGAACCAGGGGACCATTGTGGGTTTTCAGGCAAGCACGGCCCACATCTGATTATGTCTTAACAGGATAACCCTGTGTCGAGCGTGGAACAAAGGAAGAGGGGTGAGCTGGGAGAGCAGCTGAAAGCTATTGTCGTGATTCAGCAGCAGCATCATGGTATCTCCAACAGAAACAGTGGAAGAAGAGAGGGGGGGAAATGACCAGATTCTAGATACATTTTGAAAGGAGTAGCAATATAATTTGCTCGTGGGATGGATGTGGGGATGAAAGAAAAGGAGTCAAAGATGACTTCATGGATTTTGGCCTGAGCCAATGGAAGGATGGAGCTGCCATTATTGACTAGGGTAGAGAATGATGTCAGGCATGGCAGGGCTGTGGTGGTAGAGCAGGAGTGCAGCTTTAGACATGTTAAGTCAGAGAAGACCATTAGACCTCCAAGTAGAGATGTGGTGGAGGCTGCTGGCAGTCCACAGACAGAGTTCATGGCTGAAGTTCTGGCTCGAGATGTAAGTCCTGGACTCGTCATCCTGTTGAGGGTATTTATAGCCCTGAGGTTGAAGGCAGTCACCAAGGTAGCATCCACAGTAAAGATAAGAGGCTCAGTACGTACCTGACAGGCCAGTGGTTAAGACCCCATGCTTCCACTGTAGGAAGCACAGGTTCAATCCCCTGTCAGGGAACTAAGACCCCATGTGTCCTGTGGGATAGTAAAAAAAATAAAAAAATAAAAAGGCTCAAGAAGTGAGTGCTGGGACATGCCGCAGGGAAATGGACTACTTGTAAAAATGTAAGAATGCATACCTACATATCACACACAGGCATTTTGATGGAAGTAACCACAAGTTAAGGGAACTTTGAAGAAAGAGCTATTCAGCTAATTATGAAGGAAGGAAGGCATAACAATGGGTGTAACACTTTTGGACAGATGAAACCTCAAAGGGTAAGAAGGCAGCAGTAAGTGAAAAAGCCTGGGCTGATGGCTAGAAGGCGATGAAGGGAGTCTGGCTGGAGTAAGCAGCAGGATGGGGAGGAAGGTAGAATGGCTTTGCTTGCTCTTCTCTTCATTTGCAACTCTACTTCCCAAGGAAACTAACAGTGATGTTGTACACAACATCTCCCTGGAGAGAGCCTTTGAGATGGAGTGTTCTCTGGAGTTGAACGGCTCACTTTTTTGTGTTTTGTTCAGTTGCTCAGTCGTGTCTGATTCTCTGTGACCCCATGGGCCACATGTTCTCTGAAACATTCTGACAGGCTTCCCTGTCCTTCACCATCTCCCAGAACTTTCTGAAACTCATGTCCATTAAGTCAGTGATGCCATCCAGCCATCTCATCCTCTGTTGTCCCCTTTTCCTCCTGCCTTCAATCTTTCCCAGCATCAGGGTCTTTTCCAATGAGTCAGTTCTTTGCATCAGGTGGCCAGAGTATTGGAGTTTCAGCTTCAACATCAGTCTTTCCAATGAATATTCAGAGTTGATTTCCTTTAGGATGAACTGTTTGGATCTCCTTGCAGTCCAAGGGACTCTTAAGAGTCTTCTCCAACACCACAATTCAGAAGCATCAGACTGGTGCCCAGTCTTCTTTATGGCCCAACTCTTACTTTCATACATGACTACTGGAAAAACCATGACAAAAACTGGATGGCTCATTAGCAGAAGGTTTACGGGGATTGCTCACATGCAGGTTTGCTAGGGCATGCTCCTGGGTGATATACCGGAAGGAACTCAGGGAGGTGGGCGGGACAGAGAAGTGGAGCTGTGCTGTGCTTATCTCTAAGGCTTTAGTGGGTCCCACAGGGTGCTCTGGAGCTGGTTTGGCCCTTCAGAATTATCCCAAATGGAGGTAAGGGGAACCGAGTCTTTGTATAATTACATCAGCCAGTTATTGGCCCAGGCTCTTCCCCCATGAGATGTGGTATTACCAAGAGAGTTCCTGGTAGTTGAAGGCAACACCCAGAGAGTGTCAGAGCTCTGAGCCAGCAGCAGCTGCTATTCTCAGAAGCTGGGGTGGGGATGACCTGGCCCTGAAGACAAGAAGGGATGTGGCTGGTGCACTGCAGTATCTACTAGAAGCATTTTTAAGCTGAAACCACACTAAGAGGTCAGATGTTACATTGAAGTGAATGCACAGAAACGGAGTTGGTTTCTTTCTCAACTCGTGAAAAACGTCTCTATTTGTTGATTTTTGTCAAATGGTTCATGTTTTGATCTGGGGTGGTGTTATTAAGTTACTTTAGAGAAGTGACAAGAGGGTTGGACAAAATAGGAGAAGTATGCAAGAAATAATGTCATTAAAATTTTGTGTAGAGCCAGAGCCTACCAGTTAGAGAAAATGTGACAAGAATACAACAGCCTGTATCCAGGCTGGAAAGAGAACCAGGCATTCTCTGCTGCTTCCCTAGGAGGCCTTGGGATATGTGTGGAGATGGCTTTCTCTTCACAGTGACTAGGAGAACTACAGAATGGGGAAGAATCGTACACGATGCAGAATTATCCCAACACAAAGACTAATAATATCTCTATAGAGAAACACTTGTGGTGGAAGCAAGTGAAATGCAACCTACCTATGTAGAATGAAGAGGTAATTTATTGTGCTAACCAGGGCAGTTTTGAGATTGAAGAGATGTTATTCATACTTAAGACAACAGACACAAGCCAGTGAACTAGGACCACAAGAGCCCTGGTGTAGGGACTCCTGGCAATTACCTACACAGGTAAAGGGGTGAGTATAACCCAGGAGCACAGTGTGTGAAGAGCATGTGCAAAAACATCCTATATGGCTTGTGGTCCCTCTGTTGTCATATTGACTATGAAAAGGCATGGAATGTTTCTCCTCCTGTGGCATAAAAGTGACCCATCTTAGCCACAGATTCCTTAATGATGATGAAAATGATCAATATGCCTAAAATGCTTATATTTTTAAATGAATTAATTTGTTTATGGCTGTGTTGGGTCTTTGTTGGGGTGCGTGGGCTTCTTACTGTGGTGGCTTCTCTTGTTGTAGAGCCTAGACTCTAGGCATATGGGCTCAGTAGTTGCAGCTCCTGGACACCAGGGCACAGGCTCAGTAGTTGTGGTACACAGGCTTAGTTGCTCCACAGCATGTGGGAACTTCCTGGACCAAGGATCAAACCCATGTCCACTGCATTGGCAGGTAGACTCTTAAGCAGTGAACCACCTGGTAAGTCCACCTAGGATGTTTAGTTATAATATGGACACGAGTTGAACCAGTAACCTCAGCTCTCATGATGGTTAAAGTATTCTCTCCATGCAGCACTTCCCAACTATTTTCACATCCTGGCAGACAGAGAAATTAATTTTTTTAAAAAAGATTTTTTTGACGTGGATCATTTTTTAAAAGTCTATTGAATTTGCTACAGTATTCAATAGAGAAATTGATTTTTAATTGTAGGACATCCTCAGGTGACTACAGGAGGCTAAAGGTTCCAGGTCTATCCAGCCCTCCCCAGGACTGCAGTAATGACTTCACCATTCCTGATACATGTGAGTAGTACACCACTGAGAAGCTCTGCCTTCCCAAGTAGGTCTTTGAAAGCCTAGAGAGTTTAGAATACAACAGGGAAATCGGGAAGTAGATCTAACTCATGGTTGTAATACTTCAGTTGAGTTTAGGAATAATTTGTGTGTGTTTGTTTAAAGTGCTTAAAATGTCTGTGGCCATTTGAATATTTGCAAATTGGAGAGATGAGCCTTAGGTTGCAATCGAAAATGTATACTTACACAAATGTGATTTCGAATGAACAGAAAACTGGACTTGGTTCATAGTATATGGTGTCAGAATGTTTCAGAGAACATGTGGCCCATGGACATAAAATTCACTGCCCTGTTTTGGAGGGAGTAACTGCAGGTCCAGGTTGAGGGGCCTGGAAAAGCTGATCCATGAAAGGGATGTGGCCAGCAGCCAAGGACAGCAGGATCAGACCCCAGGTGCTGCTGCTGCAACCACTCTTCCCAAAGGAGGCCCAAGCTTCCTGGCAGCAGCAAGGTGGGTAGGATTCACCCTGGGAGATCATTGCTACCTCTTCTTCACACCCTCCCCCGAACAACAGCCTCCAGGCATTGCTCTCTTTCCGACTCTGCCTGACCACTTGTCTTATTGATAAGAGCCATTCTAACAGGTATGAGATGGTAATTTCATTGTGGTTTTGATTTGTATTTTCCTGATCATTAGTGATGCTCAGCTCCTTTTCATGTACCCTTTAGCAGTGAAAATGGAAAAATGGTTTATTTGGGAAAATGTCTTATTTGGAAAAGTGTCTGTTCCTATCTGCCCATTTTAAAACTGGATTTTCTTTTTTGCTGTTGAGTGGTTTAAGTCCTTTGGACGTTTTGAATATTAATCATTTGTCAGTTATATGATTTAGCAAATATTTCTCCCATTCTGTAGGTTACTTTTTCACTTTGTTGATAGTTTCTCTTGCTGTGCAGAAGCTTTTTAGTTTGATGTGATGTGGTTCCATTTATTTATTTTTACTTTTCTTGATTGTGCTTTTGGTGTAAACTTCAAAAAATCATTGCCAATGGAATGTCAGGTAGTTTATACTCTGTTTTCTTCTAGAAGTTTAATGGTTTCAGGTCTTACATTCAAGTCTTTAATCCATTTCGAGTTGGGTTTTGTGTATGGTATAAGATATTCGGCCAGTTCCATTCTTCTGAATGAGTTTGTCTAGTTTTCCACTACCATTTATTAAGGAGACTGTCCTTTTCCCATGGTATATTCTTGGCTCCTTTATTATAAATTAATTGACCATATATATGTGAGTTTATTTCTGGGGTCTCTGTTCTTCCCCACTGGTATGTGTGTTATTTTTAATTTAATTTTATATCAAAGTTGATTTATAATATTTTTAATTTCAGGTGTACAGGTAAGTGATTTTATTACACATAATACATAGATCCATTCTTTTTCAGATTTGTTTCTCATGTAAGTTATTAAAGAATATTGAGGTAGAATTCCCTGTGCTGTACAGTAGGTCTTGTTGATTATTTAATATATAGTACTGTGTAAATATCAGTCCCAAAGTTATAATTTATCCTTCCCCTCACCTGTCCGATTTGGTAACCATAAGTTTGTGTTCAAAGTCTGGGAGTCTGTTTCTATTTTGTAAATAAGTTCATTTGAATAATTTATTTATTTCTTATGTATTTTTAAAGTTAATTTTTATTGAAGTATAGTTAATTTACAATGTGTTACAGCAAAGTGAATCAGTTACACATATACATATATCCAATTGTTTTTAGATTTTATTCCCATATAGGTCATTATAGAGTATTGAGTAGAGTTCCCTGTGCCATACAGTAGAATCTACTTTATATATAATAACATTTATAAATATTATCTACTTTTTATATAATAGTGTATATGTCAATCTCAATCTCCTAATTTACACCTCCCTCCCATTTCCCACTTGGTGACCATAAGTTTGCTTTCTATATCTGTGCCTCCATTTGTGCCATTTTTTAAGTTCCATATATAAGTGATATCATATGAATTATGTCTTTATCTGTCTCACTTTACTCAGTATGAAAAATCTAAGTCCATCCATGTTGCTTCAAGTGGCACTATTTCATTTTTATGGCTGAGTAATATTCCACTGTGTATATGTACCATAAGTTCTTTATCCATTCCTCTGTCAGTGGATATTCAGGTTGCTTCCATGTCTTGGCTATTGTAAATAATGCTGCAGTGAACATTGGGGTGTGTGTATCTTTTCAACTTAAGGTTTTCTTCAAATATATGCCCAGGACTGGGATTACTGGATCATATGGTAGCTCTATTTTTAGTTTAAGAAATCTCCATACTTTTATCTATAGTGGCTGCACCAATTTACATTCCCAACAATAGTGTAGGGTAGTTCCCTTTTCTCCACATCCTCCCCAGCATTAATTGTTTGTAGAAGTTTTAATAATAACCATTCTATGTGTATCTTTATAAGCCAGTACTATATGTGTATCTTTTGAGGGCAATACTTTTTGATTACTATAGCTTTGAAATATAGTTTGAATTCATGGCACATAATGCCTCTGGTTTTGTTCTTCTTTCTCAAAATCACTTTAGCTATTTAGGGTCTTCTGTGATTCCATACAAATTTTAGGGTTGTTTGTTCTGTTTCTGTGCAAAGTGCCATAGGAATTTTGATGTGGAATGCATTGAATCTGAAGGTTGCTTTGGTTAGTATGGACATTTAACTTATTTATTTGAAGTATTGTTGAGCTACAATGTTGTGCTGACTTTTGAGATACAACAAAGTAACTCAGCCACACACATACATATATCCTTTTTTTATTCTTTTTTCATAATGGATTATCCTAGGAGATTGGCTATAAGGCCCTGAGCTATACTGTAGGACCTTGTCATTTATTCATTCTGAATGTAATAGTTTGCATCTACTAATCCCAAACTCTCACTTCATCCCTCTCCCTCCCCCACTTGGCAACCTCAGTTTTGTCTTTATCTGTGAGTCTTTTTTCTGTTTTATAGATAGGCTTATTTGTGCCATATTTTAGATTCCACATATAAGTGATATTATATGCCACTTGTAGGGAGCCCAGAGACTTGCTTACAGCCTGTGGGAGGCAGATGAATCGGGGGCTCAGTCTCTGGATGGGGAACCCAGGTACATCACATGTGCTTTCAGGTGTCCTGGCTGCCCTGTGCTGCCAGCCCTTAGGCCAAGACCATGGGGTGACAGTGACGGTGCCTTCCTTCCCAAGGGCAGCAGCAGGCTGCAGATGACCCTGTTGCTTTCATGGGCTGCCCTCCTCCCCTCCTGAGCTGGTCCTCCCCTGAGCCTCCCCTGTGGAGGTCTGGATACCCAGCTGCCTGAGTGTCACTGCACCTTCAAGGGAGCAGGTTGGATCTAGAGCTGGAGCCAGTATTACCTAACTTCTAATGCCATGTCTCCCAATCTGTTTGGGGCTTAAGACTTCCCATGTTATTTGCACCCCCCTCCAGCACCCTTCCTGCATATCCCACGTTTTGAAAATTCAGTTCAAAGAGACTGTGTTGCCTAAGTTCACTTGCTCCCCCTACCTCCTTTTTCTCCCTTAATCAGAGATGTAGCTACTAGTCTGAGCTTCTGATTAACTCGAGATAACCAGTGTCACCTGTGGGTCTGGTGACACTGTATGATAGTATGATAATCTTTAGTTACATCTATGTTGCTGCAGGAAAAGGCAATGGCAGCCCACTCCAGTATTCTTGCCTGGAGAATCCCAGGGACAGAGGAGCCTGGTGGGCTGCCGTCTATGGGATCGCACAGAGTCTGACACAACTGAAGCGACTTAGCAGCAGCAGCATGTTGCTGCAGATGGCATTATTTCATTCTTTTTATGGCTGAGTAGTTATTCCATTAAGAATCCGCCTGCAATGCAGGAGACCCAGATTCAATCCCTGGGGATTGGGAGGATCCCCTGGGGAAGGGAAAGGTTACCCACTCCAGTATTCTGGCCTGGAGAACCATGGACTGTGTATAGTCCATGGGGTCACAAAGAGTCAGACACAACGGAGTAATTTTCACTTTCACTTCACTTTCAGTATTCCATTGAGTATATATGTACTACATCTTCTTTATAAATTCCTTTGCCAGTGCAAATTTACATTATTTCCATATTGTGGCTGTTACAAATAGTGCTTCTGTGAACCTAGGGTGCGTGTATCTTTTTGAATTACAGTCTTGTCCCAAATGTATGCCCAGGAGTGGGATTGCTAGATCATATAATAATTCTATGTTTAGTTTACTAAAGAACCTCCATACTCTTTTCCATAGTGGCTGTATCAATTTACATTCCCACCAACAGTGTAGGAGGGTTCTTTTTCTCCACACCCTCTCTTGTTGTTCAGTCACTCAGTTGTATCTGACTCTTTGCAACCCCATGAACTGCAACACAGCAGGCTTCCCTGTTCTTCACTATCTCCCTGAGTTTGCTCAAACTCATGTCCATTGAGTCGGTGATGCCATCCAACCATCTCATCCTCTGTTACCCACTTCTCTTCTTTCCCTCAATCTTTCCAGGCATCAGGGTCTTTTCCAGTGAGTCAGCTCTTCACATCAGGTAGCCAAAGTATTAGAGTTTCAGCTTCAGTATCAGTCCTTCCAGTGAATATTCAGGGTTGATTTCCTTTAGGGCTGACTGGGTTTGATCTCTTTGCAGTCCTAGGGACTCTCAAGAGTCTTCTCTAGCACCACAGTTTGAAAGCATCAGTTCTTTGGATATATACGGTTGGTCAGAGACCCATGGAGAAAATCGTACAAGATGGGGATAAAGAGGTCAGCTAAGGCCTGATCATGAACATTGTGTAGGAGTTTGGATTTTATTCTAAGTACAATAGAAAGTCATTGGAGGTTATTTTTATTTCTAACATTTCCACGTGTTTCTTCCTTATAATATTCACCTCTCTGTTGAAATGTTGCCTTCTTTTCCCATTACAGTCTTTAACATACTAGTCATAATTATTTTAAATTCCTCACCTGATTTTTTTAACATATGTCATACCTGAGTTTGGTTCTCAAGATTGTTTCATCTCTTGGGAATGTGTTTATTCTTGCTCTTTTGTATACTTCATTTTTTTGTTGTTGTTGTTGAAAGCCAAATGCTTTGTATAGGACAGAAGATATTACTAGAGGAATTTGAAGCCTGTGGTGTTCTAAGGGTAACCATAGCAACAACAAATCTTACATCCTGACCAGGTTAAAACAAACCTCCATGCTAAAGGCCTAAGAGAAGTAAAGGCATGCTCATGTCCAAGCATAAAAATAATCACCTCAGCATTCACTAGCCTACACAAAGTATCTGGCTTTCAGATTAAAAAAAATGAAGCTTTTCTTGCTGAAGTAGAGCTTCTTTCTTTCCTCTGTATTCCCTAACTACAACTGATTTTCACCCGTGCCTTAAAATAACTGTTTTTATTGCTCTTCTCCCAACAAAAGTAGACTTTTGTTCCAAGAATGACAGGTTTTGAGTCTGCATTTCTGACAACCTCCCAGGTAACTGCTCCTAGCTAGAGCCTCAACCCAGGGGCTGGCACACTGTTTCTAATAGGAAATATTTTAGGCTTTGCAGGTGACATACAATGTTTATTACAGCTAGTCAACTCTGCTGCTATAGCTAGACAATATAAAATTTTAGTTACAGAGACTAAAATTTGAATTTCATAGAATTCTTTTATATCACAAAATATTATTCTCATGATTTTTTCCATTAGTTATAAGTACAAACCAGTTCATCTTAAAGGAAATCAATGCTGAATATTCATTGGAGGGACTGATGCTGAAGCTAAGGCTCCAATACTCTGGCCACCTGATGTGAAGAGCCGACTCATTGGAAAAGACCCTGATGCTGGGAAAGATTGAGGGCAGGTGGAAAGGGGGCCGACAGAGGATGAGATGGTTTCAGCCACTGCTGAAACTCTGTTCAACCCATAACCATAGGAAAGATGGGTTGAAAAGAGTTTCGGCAGTGGCTGCTTTCCCCCCAACCAGTCAGCAGCATGATGGAGCTTCATCAGAATTCCCCTTGGTCTTCTGTATGAATGCATTGTGGTGTTTGTGGAGGGAAATCTTGCAAGAGAATGAAGTTATTAGCCCAAACCTGGCCCTGAGCAATTCATGGAAAACATTTGGTTGAATGGAATCTAGAAAAATTGTACTGATGAACCTGCTTTCAGGGCAGGAATAGAGAACATACTTATGGACACAGCAGGTGGGAAAGGAGAGGGTGGGATGACTTGAGAGAATAATGTGGGAACATATATATTACCATATATAAAATAGATAGCTAGTGAGAAGTTGCTGTGTAACAGAGGGAGCTCAGCACAATGCTCTGTGACAACCTAAAGGGGTGGGGGTTGGAGGTGTGGAAGGAGGTTCGAGAGGGAGGAGATATGTGTATACTTAGGGCTGATTCACGTTGTTGTATGGCAGAAACCAACACAACCTTGTAAAGCAATTATCTTCCAATTAAAAATAATAATTTTAAAACATTTGACTGAATCTTCTCACCAGCTTATATGGATTCTAGCAGCATCTGCCCCAGATAAGCAGATGTTCAGGTCCTATATCTCCCTGTAGGAAATCTGGCTTTCCTCAGATCTGGAGTTATATCATAGGCCTATAGGACTTCCCCAGTTGCTCAGTGGTAAAGAATCCACGTGCAATGCAGGAAACACGGGTTTGTTTCCTGGGTCAGGAAGATCCCATGGAGAAAGACATGGCAACCCACTCCAGTATTCTTGTCTGGAGAATCCCATGGACAGAGTAGCCTGGCAGGCTACAGTCCATGGGGTTGCAAAGAGTCAGAACAACTGAAGCAACTTAACACACGTACATAGCCCTGTAACCTCAGATCTCAGATTTATTTAAGATAAGTCATTGTTTTTCAATTTTTCCAGATTTTCCTTGTTGTATGAATGGGAGAGAGTCTCATTCCAGGTCTGTACAGCTCTAAGCTAAAACCAGAAGTCTTTATTGGAGGGTTTAAAGCAATATAGTAATATGATTGAATTTATGTTAAAAGCTTATTGTGGCTGTTATGTAGAGAATGGATTGTGGAAATCTGGGGGGAGAACAATGGAAAAGTAGAAAAAATAGATAAAAGCTGTTGCATTTGTTTAAATGAAACATGTTGGCAACTTAGTTTGGCTGCTAGCAGTTTTCTACTGGAAAAGGATGGGTATTTCAGAACATCTTCTTAATGCACAGTAGAAAAGATTTGGTGAAGGAGGGTGTATTATTCAGGATGGAATTAAGAGACAAAAACCACATCAGTAATTTTCAAACATCCCTGTCTTCTTGTCCCATCAGCAGTTTGAACAGGGAAATTTAATATAAGTAATCTTAACTAGTAAAAGGGATTTAACTACTTAGAAGAGTGAAGCCAACTCTACCAGAATGGCAGATGAAGGAAGCAGTCACTACCTGTAGGACACTTAGGGAGAACAGCCAAAGAAGGAAAAAAAATTAGAGGAGAGCATCAATTCAGAGATTCAGACCTTGTTGGTGAGGGTGGGCTGTAGCCCACTAGATGGCAGAGAAGTTTGCTAAGATGCCCCAGGCTTAGGATGGCAAGCAATAAACCAGGGTCTGTGTGCCAGAGAAGATCACTAAAAAGCTGCCCCCTGTGATGCTGGCAAAGCTCATGAGTTCTTAAATTTAGTGGTAAATTCTAGGTGAATATACCTACCCTTTGCCCCAGCAATTGCATTCCACGTATTTACTCAAGAGAAATGAGGGACAGGAGGGACAAGACAAGGAGCTAGGGGTGTTTGCAAAAGAAGAGTGATTTTAGTGATGATCCAGTGGGCTAACCAATGGATTACAAGTTAACTATTTAAAGACACAGAATGTGTGTTTCACATAGCATGGCTTCAAACACAAGCCAGTTATTTCATCTGGTGCTCAAAAGAAAATAAGCCATCTCTTCCAACGATGGGAGGGGGGAATGTTTGCTCTGATTATAATGGTAACTGCCTAAGAGATTTCCAGTGGTAATTTTGACTTTACATGATTTTTCCTTACTTGATAACTGGAAAACTTAACCCTAAAGAAATACATGACCCCATTATATATCAGGAGTACACAATTACCTATTGTGTCAAAACAAACCACCATAACACTTAGTGACTTTAAAAAATTCCATATTATTTGTTCATGATCCTGTAGGTGAGAAATTGGGGCTAAGTTCAGCTATGTGGTTCTTCTGCTCATCTTACCTTATGCAGTTTCAGTTTCTGGTGGCTCAACTGGGACTGAATGATCTAAGATGGCCTCATTCACATGTCTGGCAGTTGGTGTTGGCTGGGCCACTTGTCTCCAGCTGACTGGCCTGAACTTGTTCATGTGGAAGTTGGGTATTTGAAGCAACAAAAGAGAAGGCAAGACCCAAGGCACAAGCACTTTACTAGTGTCTGCTTGTATCACACTTGCTTATGTCTCATTGGCCAATGGAAGCCACAAGACCAAGCCACAAGACCAAGTTGATGGGGTAGACAGGAAACTACACAGGGCAGACAGTTATGTGTGGTGCTTGAAGGGCTATTAATTGAACCATCAATGACAAGGAGATTAGGAGCAGGGCTCTCTTCCTGTAGCCAATAAATAACAGCTAAAAACTAAACAGAAAAGTAAACCACTTATTCTTCTGGAAAAACAGTCATTTTCCAAAGAGTATTATAACCTAGTCTAGGACATCTGCAGTTTTTCTCAATGTCAAAAAATTCTAACGACAATCAAATTGAAAAATACATGTGTCATAGAATATTTTGAGAAAAGAAAGATCATACAATTAGATGATGATAATGTCTAGCAGCTTCAAGAACATGTTAACTTGGCCCTTATGCTCTAAATGAGTATATTTGTAGACAGGAGATTGAACCACCTGACCTTTAATGTTCTTTTCCAATACTGAGATGTTTATGATAAACCATTTATTAATCAGTCTACTACAGCTCATTCTATCTTGGCTGAGAAAAATGCCCCTTTTTATTACAAGCACATACACATATGCCTCTGCAGAGAGCAGAGCTCTGAGACAAATGACAGTTTTGTTTCATAATATTTATCTCCTGACAGAAGAGGACCAGCTCATGAGCTCTTGCCTCGTTAGTGAAAATAAAATTCATTGACAACTTCCAGAATTATGGGAATGAACATACTGAAACTTTGATTTATAAGGGTTATTTCTGACTTTCCTTTTTCTTTTTTACTATTTATTTATATATTTGGCTGTGCCAAATCTTTAGTTGTGGCATAGGAACTCTTAGTTGCAACATGTGGGATCTAATTCTGCGACATGGATTGAACCCCAGGCCCTCTGCATTGGGAGTGTGGAGTCTTAGCCACTGGAGCACTGGCGAAATCCCTTCCTTTTTCTTTGAATACCAGAAATTTGGATTTTTCCACACCTTTTCCTAGTACAATAGAAAGGCTGTAAAAGGAAATGTTGAAGGTTGGAAGTAGGAAAAAAGTTAGTAATGGATGAAGAAGAAAAAAGAGGTCATCAGGATCATGTTTCATGGTGATTACATGGGAAAATATAAATAATTTTTACTGTTCTCAAAAGAATTCCCTCTTATAGTTGAAAATCTTATTTCATATAACATCGTGAAAAGAGAACTCTGCTGACCCAGAATTAGATCCCCAAGTTTTTTTATTGGCACTGCTGGCACAGCAAAACTTATGGGCAGCTAGTAATTGCCTGAGTGCCCAAAGGTTATGGATCAATCACCCGGACTACCCGTCATGCCAACTTGCAAGCCTGGGAATACTCAGAGAGGCTTGGGATCTTTATTCACTAAAGCACAATGGCTTATTGTTAGATCTGGAGGAAAAAGAGAGTGAAACGAAAATGCTATTGAGTGTACTTAGTGAGAAAAATCATTTATATCTGACAGTAGCACATTTTTAATAATGAGGCCAGCAAGGAAAAGATGGAGAGCAGGAAAGACCTTACAAGGAGAGCTTGGCTTAGCAAGGCAGCTCAACTGGTAAAGTAGACCCAAAAGTCCAGAGGAGAAAAGAATATTATTTTTTAAAAAGTACAGCGTGCAGCATTTACTCTTATTTTTAGAAGAAAAATGTTGGGGAGTCAACCCTACCTGTTAACTTCATCTAATCTCAACTCTCATCTCTCTGATGCCAGCTAAAATATACATGCCTGAAATCTTTTTAAATTGAGCTGATTTTTTTTCAGTTATTCAAATATTTGCCATCATCCTTTAATAAAAGTAAATTTCACTTTAGCAAGTTAGTTTTAGGTTGAATCATATGGAATTGCCAATATTCTACTATTTTTGACTCTAAAACAGCAACTTCATATTGCTTAGCTTCCTACAGTACCTATAAGTATGTGATACATTTGACATTTTGTATTTGTGATAATAGGATGGATTATTTAATAGATGATCCTGGGACTATTAGAAAAGCATTTGGGGGAAAGCAAAGCAGGAATCCTACATCAATCCATAGACAAAAGTTAATCCCGAATACTACTATTTAATTAAATGTTAAAATGACTGAAAATTGAGACAGTTTGGATGAATATTTACATATTTGGAGGAGGGTACAGAAAGCATTTATCAAAAAAGCATAGGATAAAGCCATAATACATTTAAATAAGGTTTTTGAGTTAAATATTATGTTGATGCCAAAACATCAACACCTATCTTTTAAAAATTCCACAGGGACTTCCCCGGTGGTCCAGTGGTAAAGAACCTGCCTGCCAATGCAGGGGACATGGATTCAATCCCTGGTCCAGTAAGATCCCACATGATGCCATGGGACAACTAAACCTGTGTACCACAGCTACTGAGGCTATGGTCTAGAGCCTGGGAGCCACAACTCGTGAAGCTCATGTGCTCTTAGAGCCCATGCTCCCCAACAAGAGAAGCCACCACAGTGAGAAGCCCACACATTGCAACGAAAGAAAGCCTGTGCACAGCAATGATGACCAGAGCAGTTAAAAATAAATTTTAAAAAACTCCACAAATAGGGAATTCCCTGGCACAAATAGGGAATAACCTCTGGACAGTGGTTAAGACTCAGTGTTCTCACTGCTGAGGGCCTGGGTTCGATCCCTGGTCAGGGAGCTAAGATCCTGCAGCTGCACAGCACAGCAAAAAATATTTTAAAAAAAAAGACGAAAAACTCCACAAGTAAAAAATAAAGCACAATTTTAAAACTGAGGGAAATATTTACAATGACATGGCAGAAAAGAAGCAGAGACCATTAATATCTAAAGAACTCTTAAATATCAACAGGAAAGTGATACATTCCAATTAAAAATGAACAATTTCCTAGGGATTTCTGTGCTTTTCCATTGGTTAACACTTCCCACTGCAAATGCAGGGGGTGAGGGTTCAATTCCTAGTCAGGGTACTAAGATCCCGCATGCCTTGGGGCATGGCTAAAACATTAAAAAAGAGAACAATTTCCAAAAGGAGACGTACAAATCCCAGTAAAACTCACAATCAAAGATAGGGAAATTAAAAACATTACTGAAATACCAACTCCCAGCTTTCAAATTAATAAATTTGAAAAGAATGACGACACAAGCAATGGTAAGAGTATAGGACAATAAACATCCTCATACATGGTTGGAGAGATGAAGCTAAATTTGTCCTCATACATGGTTGGAGAGGTGAAGCTAAATTCATGCTTTCAAGTGGGGAATTTGTAATTTACATTGAAAATACTAAAACACTGCATAATTTCTGAGCTCACAGTTCTACCTTTTTGCAAGTTACCTTAAGGAAAAATCCACAGATATGTCCCAGTGCAGTTCAGTCGCTCAGTCGTGTCTGACTCTTTGCGACCCCATGAATTGCAGCATGCCAGGCCTCCTTGTCCATCACCAACTCCCGGAGTCTACCCAAACCATGTCCATTGAGTCGGTGATGCCATTCAGCCATCTCATCCTCTGTCATCCCCTTCTCCTCCTGCCCCCAATCCTTCCCAGCATTAGGGTCTTTTCCAGTGAGTCAACTCTGCTCATGAGGTGACCAAAGTAGTGGAGTTTCAGCTTCAACATCAGTCCTTCCAATGAACACCCAGGGCTGATCTCTTTTAGGATGGACTGGTTGGATCTCCTTGGAGTCCAAAGGACTCTCAAGAGTCTTCTCCAACACCACAGTTCTAAAGCATCAATTCTTTGGCACCCAGCTTTCTTCACTGTCCAACTTTCACATCCATACATGACCACTGGAAAAACCATAGCCTTGACTAGACAGACCTTTGCTGGTAAAGTAATGCCTCTGCTTTTCAATATGCTATCTAGGTTGGTCATAACTTTCCTTCCAAGGAGTAAGCGTCTTTTAATTTCATGGCTGCAATCACCATGTGCAGTGATTTTTGGAGCCCCAAAAAATCAAGTCTGCCACTGTTTCCACTGTTTCCCCATCTATTTGCCATGTAGTGATGGGACCAGATGCCATGATCTTAGTTTTCTGAATGTTGAGCTTTAAGCCAAATTTTTCACTCTCCTCTTTCACTTTCATCAAGACGCTTTTTAGTTCCTCTTCGCTTTCTGCCATAAGGGTGGTATCATCTGCATATCTGAGGTTATTGATATTTCTCCCAGCAATCCTGATTCCACCTTGTGCTTCCTCCAGCCCAGTGTTTCTCATGATGTACTCTGCATAGAAGTTAAATAAGCAGGGTGACAATATACAGCCTTGACGTACTCCTTTTCCTGTTTGGAACCAGTCTGTTGTTCCATGTCCAGTTCTAACTGTTGCTTCCTGATCTGCATACAGGTTTCTCAAGAGACAGGTCAGATGGTATTCCCATCTCTTTTAGAAATTTCCACAGTTTATTGTGATCCACACAGTCAAAGGCTTTGGCATAGTCAATAAAGCAGAAATATATGATTTTCTGGAACTCTGTTGCTTTTTGGATGATCCATCGGATGTTGGCAATTTGATCTCTGGTTCCTCTGCCTTTTCTAAAACCCGCTTGAATATCTGGAAGTTCACGGTTCACGTATTGCTGAAGCCTTACTTGGAGAATTTTGAGCATTACTTTACTCGCATGTGAGATGAGTGCAATTGTGTGGTAGTTCAAGCATTCTTTGGCATTGCCTTTCCTTGGATTGGAATGAAAACTGCCCTTTTCCAGTCCTGTGGCCATTGCTGAGTTTTCCAAATTTACTGGCATATTGAGTACAGCACTTTCACAGCATCATCTTTCAGTATTTGAAATAGCTCAACTAGAATTCCATCACCTCCACTAGCTTTGTTCATAGAAATGTTTCTTAAGGCCCACTTGATTTCACATTCCAGGATGTCTGGCTCTAAGTGAGTGTGAGTGATCACACCATCATGATTATCTGGGTCGTGAAGATCTTTTCTGTACAGTTCTTCTGTGTATTCTTGCCACCTCTTCTTAATATCTTCTGCTTCTCTTAGGTCCATACCATTTCTGTCCTTTATCAAGCCCATCTTTGAAATGTTCCCTTGGTATCTCTAATTTTCTTGAAGAGATTTCTAGTCTTTGCCATTCTGTTGTTTCCCTATATTTCTTTGCATTGATCACTGAGGGAGGCTCTCATCTCTCCTTGCTATTCTTTGAAACTGCATTCAAATGAGAATGTCTTTCCTTTTCTGCTTTGCTTTTTGCTTCTCTTCTTTTCACAGCTATTTGTAAGGCCTCCTCAGACAGCCATTTTGCTTTTTTGCATTTCTTTTCCATGGGGATGATCTTAATCCCTGTCACCTGTACGTGTGTCATGAACGTCTGTCCATAGTTCATCAGGCACTCTATCAGATCTAATCCCTTAAATCTATTTCTCACTTCCACTGTAAAATCATAAGGCATTTGATTTAGGTCATACCTGACTGGTCTAGTGATTTTCCCTACTTTCTTCAATTTAAGTCTGAATTTGGCAATAAGGAGTTCATGATCCGAGCCACAGTCAGCTCCCGGTCTTGTTTTTGCTGACTCTATAGAGCTTCTCCATCTTTGGCTGCAAAGAATATAATCAATTCGATTTCGGTGTTGACCATCTGGTGATGTCCATGTGTAGAGTCTTCTCTTGTGTTGTTGTAAGAGGGTGTTTGCTATGACCAGTGTGTTTTCTTGGCAAAACTCTATTAGCCTTTGCCCTGCTTCATTCTGTACTCCAAGGCCAAATTTGCCTGTTACTCCAAGTGTTTCCTGACTTTTTACTTTTGCATTCCATTCCCCTATAATGAAAAGGACATCTTTTTTGAGTGTTAGTTCTAAAAAAGTTACATGTATAAGTATTTCATCAACTTGAAAAATGTGGAAACTAGCTAAATATCCTAAAGTAATAGAATTTTTAAATTGTTAGAATTTGTTAGACTTGTTTAGAATTGTTAAAAATCATGACACATGCAAAATACTGTGCCAAGGATCAAACCACACTATAAAAAATATGTCTAGGCCTGAAGGAAAGTATGCCACTTACATAAAAAGTAAAAGCTCAGACCATAAGTCAGTATGTTGGGACTTCCCTGGTGGTCCAGTGGCTAAGACTAGATCCCCCATGCCACAGCCAAGACCCAGCCCACAGCCAAGTAAATAAATAAAATTCTTTTAAAAAGTCAATATGTTACATACCTACAGATAAACATACCCATACTAATTTTTGTTCACTTTTTTCTCTTATCAGTTTATTGTGAAAATCTTTCCACATCAATAAATGGCATCATCAAAAAAACAGGCAGTATGTTTACTGTACAACTCAGAGTAGAGGTAAGATTCCCACCATGGTTTGAAGTATACAGCAGCCCTGGTGCCTTATTTCCTAGTCTTCACTGATTACCTGATACCCATGAGGTACTGAGATGCATAATGGTGATGTTATTTCCTGCACAGAACATAATGATATCCCAGTTTAGCCTCCTTCTCCAGAGTGGGGAGTAGATTATCTAGAATCATTTTGACATAATTCTAGGTTGCCATGGCAGTGGCAGTGGAGATAGGGGTGAGATAAATCCCACTTTGTGGGCCAGGTGAAATCTGGCTTTTATAAACACTGATTTTAGTAATAGCTTATTATTATCCCAGGGGTATGCCCCTCCCTGCCCCTAACACTCTTTATGCCCCTTATCCTGCTTTTTTTCCTTCCCCATATACACCACCTTCTAATATTTTCTATAATTTACATATTTATAATTGTTATTATCTGTCTCCCTCTACTGGTAGGAAGGTAGAGATATTTGTCTGTTTTATTCACTACTGTATATGCTCAGTGGGGCTTCCCTGGTGGCTCAGTGGGTAAAGAATCTGCCTGCAATGCAGGAGACATAGGTTTGATCCCTGGGTCGGGAAGTGGCAACCAACTCCAGGATTCTTGCCTGGGAAATCTCGTGGATGGAGGAACCTGGTGGCCTGTAGTCAGTCCATAGGGTCACAAAAGAGTCAGAAACGGCTTAGCAACTGAACAACAACAAATACCATGCACTGGACACCTTCATTCAATTAGATAAGGACAGGTTTTTAGAGAAAAGAGATCACAAATGAACAACATGAGGGGTATTGAGGAAGAGAGCAGTGGCAATCCACCTTGTTCGCCTTGCTCCTGGTTATGAGGGGGGTATT
This sequence comes from Antilocapra americana, assembly GCA_007570785.1. Taxonomy (NCBI): domain Eukaryota; kingdom Metazoa; phylum Chordata; class Mammalia; order Artiodactyla; family Antilocapridae; genus Antilocapra; species Antilocapra americana. The sequence goes on from ML662917.1 coordinate 1,906,006, forward strand.
GAGTAAAACTTGATTAGTGATAAGAGAGTCAAATAGCTCCTATTTATTTATTTATTGTTGCCTATCCTGGATCTTTGTTGCTGTGCAGGTTTTTCTCTAGTTGTGGTGAATGGGAGCTACTCTCTAGTTGCAGTGTGCGGGCTTCTCAGCTGCTCTTGTTGCAGAGAACAGGCTCTAGGTGCTTGGGCTTCAGTAGTTGCATCACACTGGCTCAGTATTTGCAGTACACAGGCTTAGTTGCTCCACAGCACGTGGGATCATCCCAGATCAGGGATCGAACCTGTGTCTTCCTGTGTTGGCAGGCAGATTCTTTACCATTGAGCCACCAGGGAAGCTCCAAATGTCTCTTTTAATGAAAATTCAGAAAGCTGCCTCTATCTCCCTACCAACTGTCCCTGAAAGTCGCTGCCCACTGAATCCACAGTGAGGACCCCAAAGTGAAAGGGCTGGGAACACCCCTCTTATTGACTCTACCTTAGGTTTAAAGCTGATGAGCAGTTCTCCAGTAATCCAGAGTTCCTCATCCAGGAGCAGAGAAGTGTGTGACAAAACAGTAAAACAGTGGCATTAAATTACATCTCAATAAGAAGAAGAATTGCAATACTGAGCATATATTTATAATGATGGTAATTTCTAATGACCACTTAATTCACACTTTTGGCCTCACTGCTTAGAATTCTTCTTTTACTTTCTATATTCAAATTCATCATTCTCAGAAGGATTGTACATTCACCCTAGAAAAACTAGTTCTTTGAATCGGATTTCATAATCACGTTCATTATATTTTCCTGCTGAGCAAGATCAGCTTTAAGCTTGTTTAGGTAGAAGCGAAGTTTAAGAATGTATGTGCTGCCCTTCTTTCCCTCTCCCCATGTAATCTGTCACAGCCCCTGGCTTTTGCCTCTTTGCTGATCATTAGTTTGAATGTGCCTACAATGAAGAAAGCCTTCATTTTTCTGCTTTAACAAAAGGGGAAAAAAAGATGTCTCCTCCTGTGAGTACAAAACAGTCAGGTTTCACAACATGAACGGGAACTTCAAAATTGTTGCCAGTTCGTGACATACAGATAATTCTTCCAGAATTGTAGTTTTTCCAGTCCAAATTATACTTGAAAAACTACCAGCTCCCTAGAATAAGCTCTATGTAATGTCCAGCTCATACCACCCCTGCCGTAACAGGAAGAACACTGCTTCATATTTCTCCCTTGAAAGGCAATGCAGTCTAGTTGATAAGAGATCAGAGCCGACACCGGAAAACCTGACTGTATTCTACTCTTAGAAGCTGTATTTTTTTTCTCTTCCTGTGTTTGTGTCTCTTCTTCCCTTCCTTTCCCTCACCCCCCATTCCTCCCTGTTTTTCTTTCTCCCTCCTCAATCCCTGTCTCTCTCCATCTCTCTCTGTTTCCTTCTCTCTCTCTCCCTCTCTCCTACAATGAAATATCTGTTATATTATAGTAAGACTTAAAATACTAAGTGATGCCAATGATGTAAACAAACTTGACCTTTCATACATTGCTGGTGGAAGTATAAAACAGCACAAGCACTTTGGGGAAAGACTTGGCAGTTTCTTATAAAGTTAAAACATGAGGACTTTCCTGGTGGTCCAGTGATTAAGACTCCATGCTTTCAATGCAGAGGGCACAGATTCGATCTGTGGTCAAGAAAGTTCCAGATGCCTTGTGGTGCAGCCAAAAAAAATATATCAAATGTGTGGTCCAGTCATTCTATTTCTAGGTGTTCTCAAGGGAAATGAAAACATGTGTCCACAGAAAGACTTTAATAAGATGCCAGAGCAGCTTTATTCATAATATCCCCAAACTAAAAACTACACAAATATCTTCAACAAATAAATAGATACACAAATTGTGGTATGTTCATATAATGCATTACTTCTCAGCAATAAAAAGGAATGAACTGTTGATGCATGCACTAATCTGGATGGATCTCACCAATATTATGTTGAGTGAAAAGGTAGACACAAAGGAACACATACTATGTGGTTTTCATTTACACAGATTTAGAACATGTTCAACAAATTTATGGTGATAGAAATAAGATCATTAATTCCCCAGGGAAGAGAGATGGCAGTGTGGGGGGGCAGGGAGGAGTGTGGATTGCCTTAAAGGGGAATAAAGGAACTTTCTGGGGAAGTGAAAATGAAAATGATTTTTGTCTTTATTGATATGGTTATTTTGAGGCTGTTTATATTTATCAAAATTCATCAGACCAAGGGTTTCTCTGGTGTGCCAGTAGTTAAGAATCCACCTACCAAAGTAGGGGACACAGGTTCAATTCCTGGTCCGGGAAGATGTCACATGGCAATTAAGCCTGAGGGCCACAACTACTGAGCCCACTCGCCCTAGAGCCTATGCTCTGCAAGAAGAGAAACCGCCCCAGTGAGAAGTCTGGGCACCGCAACAGAGTAGCCCCTGCTCGCCACAACTAGAGGAAGCCACTGTACAGCAATGAAGATCCAGCACAAACAAAAAAATGCAAACACAATCTTTATTTTTTTAAAAAAAATCAGCAGACCATATACGTAATACCCATGCATTATATTCTGTGTAAATTATGTTATAATAAATGTGACTGAAAAATTCATACTGGAGTTTAGTCAAGGGTTTAAATTATTTTTTTCCCAGAGCACACGGGTGGCTTGTACATCAGCCTCTGTGAATCTGCATGCTGCTTCTGCTGCTGCTAAATTGCTTCAATTGTGTCTGACTCTATGCAGCCCCATAGACAGCAGCCTACCAGGCTCTGCTGTCCCTGAGATTCTCCAGGCCAGAACACTGGAGTGGGTTGCCGTTTCCTTCTCCAATGCATGAAAGTGAAAAGTGAAAGTGAAGTTGCTCAGTCGTGTCCGACTCTTCGCAACCCCATGGACTGCAGCCTACCAGGCCCCTCTAACCATGGGATTTTCCAGACAAGAGTACTGGGGAGGGGTGCCATTGCCTTCTCTGGTGACTTTGCATAGTTGTAGACAAAAGGAGGTAGGTTAAATCAATGAGGTCATGGGTCTATTGGTAAAACTTCTACTATCTGCCCTTATTAAATTCAACAGTCACTGAGCCCTTCAGTCTGCCAGATAACATGGTGGGCATTATTAGACATATAAAGATGAATTATTCAGAATTCCCACTCTCAAGTGATTGCTATTTATTTTTGGCCTACTGGTGATTAAAAAAAAATGGCCATGCACTTAACTAATCACTGTAAAATAAAGGATAATAAATGGGTAGCATATGACCATATTTAATGCAATCTTACTTAATACCAAGAAATGTCATGATGGCCGATGGGAGGTCTTATTTATATATGGTACCTAAGCCCTCTAGGAAGAATTTTGAGGGGTACTTTGCAGCCCAAGAATGGATTAGCAAACACTGGCATTATAACTCTTTCATAAAGAAGTTGGGATGGGGTTGCCTTCCTTCCCTTGGGAAGGATAGACAGCAAACTAGAAAACAAGCTTAAGAGGAGGATGAGTCAAAGGGCAAATAGCATCAATCTTGAGACACAGGGAGTGATAGGAGATGGTTAACAGAACTATCAAGATCAGGAATCAGAGAACAGTTTCACATAGTCTTGGTGTAGGTCTTCATACTAAATGGAAAGGAGAACAGCCAAGATGGTGGAGTAGAAGAACACTAAGCTCACCTCCTCTTATGAGCACACCAATCTGCAGAATACTCATGGTTGAAAAATTCTTAAACCAGAAAGGGTTTTCTACAACTAAAATCATAAAAAAGAAACCACAGGCATAATGGTAGAGGGGGATGGACTGGCAACATAATCAAACTGTATAACCTTCCCCCATGGGCGACCCACAACATGCGTAATAATTATATTACAGAAGTTCTCTCATAGAAGTAAGAGTTCTGAACCCTACCTGAAGCCTCCTAGCCCAAGGGTCCAGCACTGGGAGGAGAAGCCCCCAGAGCATTTGGTCTTGAAAGCCAGTAGGGCTTGATTGCAAGACCTCCTCAGGCTTGGGGGAAATCCACACTTCATTCTTAAAGGAGACACACAAAATTTCACACATATCAGGACCCAAGGCAAAAGCAGTGATTTCATAGGAGCCTGGGCCAGACCTACCTGCTGGTCTTGGAGAGTCTTCTGGGGAGCTGGAGAACAGGGGATGGCTAGTAGACAGTGGTGACCGTCATTATCAGGGAGTATTCATCTGCATGAACTCTCCTAGAGGCTAACATCTTGCTTGGGCCATTAGCACTATGACCCAGGCCCACCCAGCAGTCTGTAGGCTCCAGTGCTGGGATGCTGAAAGATTTCCTAGGCCCACAGACACTTCTAGATACACTGCTAGACAGGGTCCTTCCCACCAGGAGACCAAGACCCAGCTCCACCCACCACTGGGCAAGCACACACCATCAGGCCAGGACACCTGCACAGGCATCCAGACCAGCCTCACTCACCAGGGAGCAGACACCAGAAGCCAGAAATGTATGGTCCTGCAGGCCAGATTGGCAAGCACAGGCCAGAAAATACTCTGGGACCATCTGGCCCCTGGCTGTTAGATGATAAGAGAGGAGTGCACTGCTAGGATGCATAGGACATCTCCTACAGAGGGAAACTTCTCCAAGGTCAAGAAACCCGCAGTTAATATCAATGGTGAAAGGCTGAAGGCATTACCTCTAAGATCAAGAACAAGTCAAGTATGCACACTCTAGCCACCTTTGGTTCCATATGTTTTTTGGAAGTCCTGGCCACAGCAATCAGAGAAGAAATAAAAGGAATCCAAATTGGAAAAGAAGAAGTAAAACTGTCACTGTTCACAGATGATGATGCTATACATAAAAGATCCTAAAAAGGCTACCAGAAAACTACTAGAACTCATCAGTTAATTTGGTAAAGTTGTTGGAAACAAAACTAATATACAGAAATCTGGTGTATTTTTATACACAAGGAGTCCCCAACCATTGGGCTCTAATTAATGCCTGATGGTCAGATGCAATAATAATAGAAATAAAGTGCATAATAAATGTAATGCACTTGAATCTTGAAATCATCCCCTCATTCGCAGCCTCTGAAAAAACTGTCTTCCACAAAACTGGTCCCTGGTGCCAAAAAGGTTGGTGACTGCTACAGTGTATACTAGCAGTGAAATGTCAGAAAGAGAACTCAGTCCCATTTATCATCACATCAAAAAGAATAAAATGCCTAGGAATAAACATATCTAAGGAAGCAGAAGACCTATACTCCAGAATCTATAAGACACTAATGAAAGAAAGATGATATAGTAATAAACAGATAGAAAAATAAACTTTGTTCTTGGGTTGGAAGAATCAATATTGTAAAATGACCATACTACTTAAGGCAATCTACATATTCAGTGCAATCCTTATCAAATTACCAATGGTATTTTGCAGAGAACCACTACAAAACAGTAGTGGTACTGGCACAGTAATCAGAACAGTATGGTACTGGCCCAAAAACAGACATATAAATCAATGCAACAAGATAGAAAGCCCAGAAATAAACCCCTACATTTATGGTCAATTAATCTACAATAAAGGAGGCAAGAATATACAGTGGAGAAAAGACAGTCTCTTCAACAAGTGCTTCTGGGAAAACTGGATAGCCACATGTAAAAGAATGAAATTAGAACATTCTTTAATACCATACACAAAAATAAACTCAAAATGAATTAAACACCTAAATGTAATACTGAATACAATAAAACACCCAGAGGAAAATGTAGACAGAACACTCTTTGACATAAATTACAGTAATCATTTTTTTGGATCTATCTTCTAGAGTAATGGAAATAAAAATAAACAAATGGGACCTAACTAATCTTTTGCACAGCAAAGGAAACCATAAGCAAAACAAATAGACCATCTATGGACTGGGAGAAAATATTTGCAAAGGATGTGACTGACAAGGGATTAATTTCCAAAATATACAAACAGCTCATACAGCTTAATATAAAAAATCCAATCAAAAAATCAGCAGAATACCTAAATACACATTTCTCCAAAGAAGACATAAAGATGGCCAACAGGCACATGAAAAGATGCTCAGTATCACTAATTATTAGAGAAATGCAAATCAAAATTATAGTGAAGTACCACCTCACACCAGTCAGAATGGCCATCATCATGAAGTCTACAAATAACAAATGCTGGAGGGGGTGTGGAGAAAAGGAAACCCTCCTCCATTGCTGGTGGAAATGTAAATTGGTACAGCCACTACGGAGAACAGTATGGAGATTCCTTAAAAAAACTAAAAACAGAGTGACCATATGATCCAGATATCCCACTCCTGGGCATATATCTGGAGAAAATTCCAACTGGAAAAGATACATGCACCCCAATGTTCATAGCAGCACTATTTATAATAGCCAAGACATGGAAGCAACCTAAGAGTCCATTGACAAAGGAATGGATTAAAGAAATGTGGTACATATATACAGTAGAGTAGTACTCAACCATAAAAAAGAATGAAATAATGCCATTTGCAGCAACATGGATAGACCTAGAGATTATCATATTTAGTGAGGAAAGTCAGAGACAAATATCACATATGTGGAATCTAAAGTATGATACAAATGAACTTATTTAGAAAATAGAAATAGACTCACAGACATAAACAACGACCTTATAGTTACCAAAGGGGATATCAGGGTGGGAGGCAGAGATTAAGAAGTTGGGATTAACATATACATACTATTATATATAAAATAAATAACAAGTATCTACTATATTAGCACAGGGAATTAGATTCACTGTCTTACAATAACCTACAATGTAAAATCTGAAAAAGAATATATATGTGTGTGTGTGTGTATATATATATATATCACATTGCTGTACACATGAAATTAAAATACAGTGTAAATTAATTATACTTCAATTTTTTAAAAAGCTAAAAAATATTAAAGGGTGATGTAAAACTGAAAGGGCAAACATTCATCAGAGCATACAATCTCAGTGACTTCACACAATAAAAGTTTCTTTCTTCCCCCCCTTAAAGTGCTATGCAAACATTCTTGTTTGGGCAGTTCTCCTGAACCTCTGTCCTCCAAGTGATGACTTGGGGATCTAGGTGCTTCCATTTTGTGACTTCAAGGTAGTTTTGGTGCCATGTAGGTAATAGACAAAGAGACAAACACATGGATGATTATGTGGAATGTTTTACAGGTCATGCCAGGAAGTGGCATATATCAATTCTGCCCACATTTCATGACCAGAACTCAGACACATGATCCCACTTAGATGCAAGGATGGCTGAGAAATTTAGCTTAGCTGTGTTCCCAGCATTGAAAAGAGCCAGACTGGTAAACACCAACAATCCTGACCACGGCGAGACTACTTATTGAGCAATTTGACAGCCATAAATGCTCAGTGTTCAACTGTTCAAGGGAAGCTGAAAGAGATGACATAAGGTTGTGGGGAAGGGGAGGTAGGAAGTACTCTTCTCTCCAGAAAAGTGCTGTGTTCCTCTTCGAGAATAAGAGAGCAAATCAACAGTTGAAACCAAAAGAGCAGCACTATGCCACAAATATCATGTGACCCAAGAAGCAGAGAAGAAAAACAGCAGAGTTCTGGGGTCAGAGTAAATCTGTCAAAGGCATTGTATAATGGCCCCTATGCTTTGATGACCTCCAAGCCTGGAGTTGGCACATTGTTTAGGGCAGCAGGAGATTGAAGAGGGTCAACTGATTTGAATTGTCAGTTGGTGTCCCTAGTAGTTCAGCTGGTAAAGAATCCACCTGCAATGCAGGAGACCCCGGTTCCATCCCTGGGTCAGAAAGATCCCCTGGAGAAGGGATAGGCTACCTACTCCAGTTTACTTGGGCTTCCCTGGTAGCTCAGATGGTAAAGAATCTGCCTGCAATTGGGAGACCTGGGTTTGATCCCTGAGTTGGGAAGATCACCTGGAGAAGGGAACAGCCACCCACTCCAGTACTCTTGCCTGGGAAAATTCCATGGACAGAGGAGCCTGGCAGGCTATAGTCCATGGGGTCACAAAGAGTCAGACATGACTGAGTGACTTTCAATAGATAGATCATTCCAGAAGTTTAGCTGGGAGCTCTGACCAGATCTCTCTTACATTATTAGTTGGGCTCCTGTTTTGTTGTTGTTGTTTTTTCATTTGTTTATGTAGACTAAAAAATGAGGGACACTTCCTCAAAAAGTTAAACATAGAGGTACCACCTGGTCCAGCAATTTCACTTCTGGATATTTACCCAGAAGAATTAAGATCAGGGACTCAAACAGATATCTGCACTCCCATGTTCATAGCAGAATGATTCACAGTGGCCAAAAAGTGGAAACATCTCAAATACCTATGAACAGATGAATGGATAAAGAAAATGCAATATATACATGCGATGGAATATTATTCAGCCTCAAAAAAGAAGGAAATTCTGACACATGCTACACTGTAGTTCATATGGGAAAGAATCTGCCTGCAATGCAAGAGACCTGGGTTTGATCCCTGGGTTGGGAAGATCCTCTGAAAAAGGGAATGGCAACCCACTCCAGTATTCTTTCCAGGAAAATCCTATAAACAGAGTAGCCTGGTGGGCTACAGTCCATGGGGTCACAAAGAGTTGGACACGAATGTGTGGCTAACGCTAACTAGCACAGTGTGGATGAACTAGGCCAACAAAGATGAACTAAGTGAAATAAGCCAGACAAAAAGAACAAATATTGTGTGATTCCACTCACATGATGTATCCTAGGACAGGAAAATTCATAGACAGAAAGTAGAATAGAAGTTACCAGGGGCAGGAGTTACATGTTAGTCCAGTGGTTAAGACTCCAAGCTCCCAATGCATGGGGCCCAGGTTCAATCCCTGATGAGGGAACTAGATCCCACATGCCACAATTAAGACCTGACACAGTCAAATAAATAAATAGTAAAAGAAAACAAATGCTTTACAATTAAAAAAAAAGTTACCAGGGGCCCTGTGTGCCAGCAGGGAGGGGAGTTGCTGTTTAATGTGTACAGAGATGAAAAAATTCCAGAAATGGATTAGTGGTAATAGTTAGACAGTGTTGTGAACATACTTCATGCCACTGAAATGACTACCTAAAAATGGTTAAAAGGGTAAATTTCATGTTACCCATGCTGCTGCTGCTGCTACTAAGTTGTATCAGTTGTGTCCAACTCTGTGTGACCCCATAGATGGCAGCCCACCAGGCTCCCCCATCCCTGGGATTCTCCAGGCAAGAACACTGGAGTGGGTTGCCATTGCCTTCTCCACATGTTATCCATATTTTACCATAATTAAAAATATTATTTTAATGAAGGACCTGGACATAATTTCTCAACACATATTTTCATAGTAGAAAATTCTAAGTGTACTCAAGCCAAGTGATCAAAAACAACAGCACCAGAAAAGGGCAAACAGACATGCTGTACCTCTAGCTGAGACAACCTAGGTAGACACCTTGTTAGTGTCAGTTGCTCAGTCGTGTCCAACTCTTTGCAACCCCATGGACTGTAGCCCACCAGGCTCCTCTGTCCATGGGATTCTCCAGGCCTTAATATTGGAATGGGTTCCCATGCCATCTTCCAGGGGATCTTCCCAACCCAGGGATCGAACCCAGGTCTCCTACATCGCAGGCAGATTCTTTACTGTCTGATCCACCAGGGAAGCCCAGGGAGACACTTTAGCTCTTCTGAAAAATATCCCCAGGTCGCTTTCAGGGAACTTGGGATCCTCCTTGTAATTAGTTCCCTTGGTAGAAAGATACACCCTCCTTGTAGCTCCCAGAGCAGTGCTTCTCAAACTTCACTGTGCTTACCAATCACCCGGGAACCTTACTCAAAAGCAGATTCTGGTTCAGTACATCCAAGGTGGGGCTCAACATTCTGCATCTCTCTTTTATTAAAATTAATTTTGATTGGAGCATAGTTGCTTTACAATGTTGTGTTAGTTTCTGCTCTTCAACAAAGTGAATCCGCTCTATGTGTATATACATCCCCTCTCTTTTGGATTCCCTTCCCATTTAGGTCACCACAGAGCGCTGAGTAGTTACCTTTCCTATACAGTAGGTTCTCATTAGTTAGTTTACACATAGTATCAATAGTCAATCCCTGTCTCCCAATTCATCCCGCCCCACTCCTTTCCCCCTTGGTGTCCATACGTTCTACTAACACCTGTAGTTCTCAAATTCTTCCAAAAAATTGCAGAGGGAAGAACACTCATTGTACTAGGCCACCATCACCCTAATACTAAAATCAACATTCTGCATCTCTAACAAGTTCCTAGGTAACAGGTGTGGCTGATCTTGGAGTAGCAAGGTCCTAAAGCAATGTTTTTCAAAGTGTGGTCCTTGGACCAGTAGCATGTGTAGCACCTGGAAACTGGTTAGAAAGGCAAATTCTCAAGTCTCATCTTGCCCCTCTCAGCCTAACCCAGATCTCCTTCTTTTCTGAATCAGAAACTAGGTGTGGGGTCCAGTCTTACTGATGCCAAACCCTCCCTTCCCTGATTAACACCTGCTTGAACCTGCCCTTTGGAACTCAGGGGAAGGTCACAGGAGGCTGAATAAAACATAATTCCTGCAAACAAGAAACGGAGTCCTGCTCAGTTTCACAGCCATGGCTAGAACTAGGATTAGGAGTTGTACAAGTGCAAGGTCAGCCCCTGTCAGTGTCATCTGCCCTCCAGGAGAATCTGAGGAAGCCAGAAGTAGGAGAACCATTGTCTCCTTTCTTTTCAATAAATCTCCTAAGTGCAGAGCAGCTTAATTGTATTTAAATTATTTGAGCCTGACCTCAGATGCACTGAAATAGAACCTTTGGGGGGCAGAAAAATGTTCATCTGGCCCATAAAGGGATATGGTGTGAATGAGAATGCTCTTCAAAGCATGTTTGCCCTGGGAAGGATTTGAAAGAGAAGAACAATGTATGAAGCATGATCCACTGGGTAAGCAAAATGTGGGGAGGCACACTGCAGTCACAGGCAAGGAGCCAGATGTACCACAGAGCAATGTGGCAAGGGCAGAAAAACAAAGTGTTGGGTGAATATTGCAAGAAGCATAATTCAGAGCACAACACCATTTACGTAAATTTCAAATGCATGCTTTTAAAAAATACACTCTTTGGCGGGCTTCCTGGGTAGCTCAGTGGTAAAGAATCTGCCTGCCAACGCAGAGGATATCCCTGCTCCGGGAAGATCACACATACTGCCAAGCAGCTAAGCCCATGCACCACAACTATTGAGCCTGTGCTCTAGAGCATGAGAGCTGCAACTCCTGAGCCCACACGCTGCAGCTACTGAAGCCTACAAGCCCTAGAGCCCATGCTCTGCAACAAGAGAAGCTACCACAATGAGAAGCCCATGCGCCAAAGCTAGTGAGTAGCCCCTACTTGCCACAACTAGAGAAAGGCCTGTGCAGCAATTAAGACCCATCATAGCCAAAAATTGATAAATAAATACACTATTTGTTTTTAAGCAAAGATCCATGAACAGAGAAGGTTGCAGAGAGGGAAGTGGAATAAGAGTGAGGCCCAAGGATAAGCGGAATGGGGGGAGGGGCATGGAAAGGAACAAGCGAACAAACAAGCATAAAAGAAGAACTTAGCATGGAGATGACAGCATGCTCTGAACTGGGGACTATGAGTCACTCACCTCCAGCGCAGGGTCCACAGGTTGGCAGTGTGTGTAGCAATCTCTGCAAATGGAGACAAGAAATCCATTGAAAACAAGAACCCCAGAGGAGTCTTCTGCACACTGTGGACATCTTTAATTCCAAAGTGTTTTATTTTCTAGCACATCTATGATTTGACTGCCACATAACTTTCCAGTCCTCCTGCCTAACACTTTGCAATCCAGTAATCCAGCAAATGTCACAGTTTCCCACCCCCAGATCTTTATTCATATCACATCTCCTGCCTGAACACTTTTTAACTCTCTTCACCTGGGTAACTGTCATGTATTGTTTACAACTCAGCTCAGGTCCCATCTCATCAGGACAACGTTTCTGACCCCTCTAGCTGGGTTAAGTTGATCCATGGGCTTTTACAGCACTGGGTTATTTGGTCGTGGAGTATTATACTGTTATCAGTGATTTGTATGTTTTTTAAAAGTCTCTAACCCAAGAATATGCTCTTATCACCTTTGGTTTCTCAATGCCTGTCAATATTGTACCTGTAATTCAGTAGGTTTTCAAATGTGGTAGGGCTTACCCATAAAGCAGGCGTGATAGGGCTTAATCAGCTCTAGGAATATTATTTACGTATTCATTCACTTGAGCTTCCCAGGTGGTTCAGCGATAAAGATTCCGCCTGCCGATGCAGGAGAACCCAGGAGACCCAAGAGACACAGGTTCAGTCCTTGGGTTTGGAAGGTCCCCTGGAGAAGGAAATGGCAATCCAATCCAGTATTCTTGCCTGGGAAATCCCATGGACAGGGGAGCCTGGCAAACCATACTCCATGGGGTCACAGAAAAAGTCAGACATGAATTTGCAACTGAAAAACAAAGAACAGTTCATTCACTTACACAAGACCTTGTTCAGAAAGCACTTAAGGCAGCACCTGAGAGCTAAATTTCCGAGAAGAAGGTGGAAATTCACTGTAATAACCACACCCAGTATCAGATCTCTGCGGTCACAAGGATGCATCATGGCTGACTGTCTGAACAGACCAAGATCCGGAGCAGGAGCCGGCCGTTCTAGCTGTGTCTGGTTGGCAAAATATCTCCATCCCTGCCTGCTACTGCCATCTCCAGGGGACTGGTTGATTTTCACCCAGCTGCAAGCCTCCAGCTGCTAGAAGAATGTCACAACTCTGAATTCTTCCTTTGTCTCGTTCAGGTTTCTGAGGGAGGGGTAGTGTACCTTTGTCGTCCAGTCAGGTAGAGACCAGAAGACCATTTTATACTGTTTTGTCATCTACATCAAATACTTTGAGTTCATAGCCTCACATGATTGATGTAGAAAATTGGAAAGTTATGTCTTAAAAGATTCACAAACCCTTCATTGAGAAGAAATTTGTAATCATAGCCATGCTCCCCTCTCACAGAAAGGAAAATAAATCTTTTATTTAAATCAGTTATGTAAAAAAAAAAGCTGAAACACCGAGTCTATAATGAATTTGCCTCCGACATTGCTAATCATCAGGGAAACACAAATCAAATCACAATGAATTATCACCTCACACCTGTCAGAATGGCTATCATCAAAAAGAACACAAATCACAAATGTTGGCAAGAATGTGGAGAAAAGGGAACCCTAGTAATTTGGGTGGGAATGTAAATTGGTGCAGCCACTGTGGAAAGCAGTGTGGTTTCTGAGGTTTCTCAAAAAACTAAGAATAAAACTGTTGTAGGACCTAGCAATTCCACTCCTGGGTATGTATCTGAAAAAGAAAATAATAAAGACACTAATTTGAAAACATATGTGCACATCAATGTTCATAGCACCATTATTTACAATTATCAAGATCTGGAAGCAACCTAAATGTCCATCAACAGATGAAGAGAGATGATGTGGCATATGTGTGTGTGTGTGTGTGTGTGTGTGTGTATACTTATATATATTTATATATGTATGCACTACTCAGTTGTAAAAATAATGAAATTTTACCATTTGCAGCAACATGAGTGACTTGGAGGGTATTATACTAAGTGAAATAAGTCAGACAGAAAAAGATAAATAATGTATGATATCACTTACATATGGAATCTAAAAAGTGCAGTAAAGTAGTGACTATAACAGAAAAGAAACAGACTCACAGCTACAGAGAACAAACTAGTGGTTACAAGAGGGGAGGATGGAAGGAGCATTATAGGGATAGGAGATTATGAGATACAAACTGCTATGTGTAAAATAAGCTACCAGGGGGAATTCCCTAGTGGTCCAGTGTTTAGGATTCTGTGCTTCCACTGCTGAGGGACCAGATTCAGTCCCTGGTAGGGGAACTAAGAGCCTGCAATCTGTGAGACGCCGTCAAAAACAGTTTTAAAATAAAATAATCCAAAAGGATTTATTGTGCAGCACAAGGAATATAGCCAGTATTTTATAATAACAATAAATGGGGTATAACCTTTAAAAACTGAAACACTACATTTTATACCTGTAACACGTAATACTGTATATCAGGTATATGTCAATAAAAAATAGAATGAATTTGCTGCTTATATCCAGAATTTTCTTCAGTATATCATTATTTTTCAAATAGAATCATGATAAACTTTTGGCTATTTTTTAATAGACCAAATTACATTTGCTTAATGATAACAAAACATGATTTGGTAAAATCTAAATTCAATTGGCTAGAAAACCTTTACTGTAGTCAGTGATATACTGTCTTGTGTGTCTGTTTGTGCTCAGTCACTCAGTCATGTCTGGCCTTTGTGACACGATGGACTGTAGCCTGCCAGGCTCTTCTGCCCATGGGTTTCTCCAGGCAAGAATACTGGAGTGGGTTCTCCAGGGGATCTTCCTGACCCAGGGATGCATCCTGTGTCTCCTGCATTGGCAGGTGGATTCTTTACCACTCAGCCACCAGGGAATCCCAGTGTACTGTCTCAGGAGTCAGATAATCAAGGGAAAAATAGTATACTCACCAGACCAGGATTTCTCTGCCTTGGCACTATTGACATTTGGGATGAAACCATTCTTTCTTTTGGGGATGAAAACTGTTCCCTGCCTTATACAATGTTTAGTAGCATTGCTGGCCTCTCTCCGCCTGTTGTCAGTAACACTCATCCACCCTCAGTCACCCACAACCAAAATATGCCCTGGGTGGAGGAGAGGAGCAAAATTACCTCTCCATGAAGTACCAATGCCCAATAGGAAGGCACAAAGCCACTCATGGAGATTTTTTCTATGCTTAGTCACTCAGTCTTGTCCAATTCTTTGTCACCCCATGGACCATAGCCCACCAGGCTCCTCTATCCATGGGGATTCTCCAGGCAAGAATACTGGAATGGGTTGCTATGCCCTCCTCCAGGGTATCTTCCCATCTCAGGGATCAAACCCAGGTCTCCCTCATTGCAGGCGGATTCTTTACAAACCAAACCATCAGGAAAAACCATGGATAAGATAGAGTCTGTAAATTAAAACTTGAGACAGGACACACAGGCCTTTCCTCTAACCCAAAGCTCAAGCACTGAAATCTCTTAATTCAAAGGTGTCAAACTTGCCAATGCTGTGTGTGCATGTGTGTTCAGTCATGTCCAACTCTGTGCAACCCCATGGACTGTAGCCCTCCAGGCTTCTCTGTCCTTGGGATTCTCCAGGCAATAATAATGGAGTGGGTTGCCATGCCGTCCTCCAGGGGACCTTCCTGAACCAGGGATCAAACCCATGTTTCCTGCATTGGTAGGTGAGTTCTTTACCACTTCATTTCAGTCAGTTCAGTCACTCAGTCGTATCTGACTCTTTGCAACCCCATGGACTGCAGCACGCCAGGCATCCCTGTCCATCACCAACTCCCTTGAGTTTACTCAAACTCGTCCATTGAGTCAGTGGTGCCATCCAACCATCTCATCCTCTGTCGTCTCCTTCTCCTCCGACCTTCAGTCTTTCCCAACATTGGGGTATTTTCCAATGAGTCAGTTGTTTGCATCAGATGGCCAAAGTGTTGGAGTTTCAGCTTCAACATCAGTCCTTCCAATGAACACCCAGGGCTG
This sequence comes from Antilocapra americana, assembly GCA_007570785.1. Classification (NCBI taxonomy): domain Eukaryota; kingdom Metazoa; phylum Chordata; class Mammalia; order Artiodactyla; family Antilocapridae; genus Antilocapra; species Antilocapra americana. Next base: position 1,921,622 of record ML662917.1, read on the forward strand.
ATCTCCTTTAGAATGGACTGGTTGGATCTCCTTGCAGTCCAAGGGACTCTCAAGAATCTTCTCCAACACCACAGTTCAAAAGCCTCAATTCTTCAGCACTCAACTTTCTTTATAGTCCAACTCTCACATCCATACATGACTACTGGAAAAACCATAGCTTTGTCTAGACAGACCTTAGTTGGCAAAGTAATGTCTCTGCTTTTTAATATGCTGTCTACATTGGTCATAACTTTCCTTCCAAGGAGTAAGAGTCTTTTAATTTCATGGCTGCAGTCACCATCTACAGTGATTTTGGAGCCCAGGAAAATAAAGTCTGTCACTGTTTCCACTCTTTCCCCATCTATTTGCCATAAAGTGATGGGACCAGATGCCATGACCTTAGTTTTCTAAATGTTGAGTTTTAAGCCAACTTTTTCACTCTCCTCTTTCACTTTCATCAAGATACTCTAGTTCTTCTTCACTTTCTGCCATAAGTGTGATGTCATCTGCATATCTGAGATTATTGATATTTCTCCCAGCAACTTTGATTCCAGCTTGTGCTTCATCCAGACCAGCATTTCACATAATGTCCTCTGCATATAAGTTAAATAAGCAGGATGACAGTATACAGCCTTGACATACTCCTTTCCCAATTTGGAACCAGTCTGTTGTTCCATGTCCAGTCCTAACTTTTGCTTCCTGACCTGCATATAGATTTCTCAAGAGGCAGGTCAGGTGGTCTGGTATTCCCATCTCTTGGAGAATTTTCCACAGTTTGTGGTGATCCACACAGTCAAAGGCTTTGGCATAGTCAATAAAGCAGTAGATATTTTTCTGGAACTTTATTGCATTTTGATGATCCAGCGGATGTTGTCAATTTGATATCTGGTTCCTCTGCATTTTCTAAATCCAGCTGGAATATCTGGAAGTTCACAGTTCACGTACTGTTGAAGCTTGGCTTGGAGAATTTTTAGCATTACTTTGCTAGTGTGTGAGATGAGTACAATTGTGTGGTAGTTTGAACATTCTTTGACATTGCCTTTTTTTAGGATTGGAATGAAAACGACCTTTTCCCGTCCTGTGTCCACTGCTGAGTTTTCCAGATTTGCTGGCATATTGAGTGCAGCACTTTCACAGCATTATCTTTTAGGATTTGAAATAGCTCAACTGGAATTCCATCACATCCACTAGTGATGCTTCCTGAAACCCACTTGACTTCGCATTCCAGGATGTCTGGCTCTAGGTGAGTGATCACACCATCGTGATTATCTGGGTCATGAAGATCTTTTTTTGTATCGTTCTTCTAAATGGCAACCCACTCCAGTATTTTTGCCTGGAAAATCCCATGGACGGAGGAGCCTGATAGGCTAAAGTCCATGGGGTCACAGAGTCGGATACAACTGAATGATTTCTCTTTCTTTCTTTCTTTCTGTGTATTCTTGCCACCTCTTCTTAACATCTTCTGCTTTTGTTAGATTCATACCATTTCTGTCCTTTATTGTGCCCATCTTTGCATGAAAATTTCCCTTGGTGTCTCTGATTTTCTTGAAGAAATCACTTGTCTTTCCCATTCTGTTGTTTTCTTCTATTTCTTTGAATTGATCACTGAGGAAGGCTTTCTTATCTCTCCTTGCTATTCTTTGGAACTCTGCATTCAAATGGGTATATCTTACCTTTTCTCCTTTGCCTTTTGCTTCTCTTCTTTTCATAGCTATTTGTGAGGCCTCCTCAGACAACCATTTTGCCTTTTTGCATTTATTTTTCTTGTGGATCATGGGAGGTCTTGATCACAGCCTCCTGTACAACGTCTTTACCACTAAGGCCAGCTCTGTTTGGGAGGAAATCCTTTAAAATTTTTTTATTTAGTTAGTTATTCATTTTTGGCTGTGCTAGGTCTTCGTTGCTTCGTGGGCCTTTTTCTAGTTGTGGAGAGCAGGCGCTACTCTCTAGTTGTGGTGCGCAGGCTTCTCACCAAAGTAGCTTCTCATGTTACAGAGCACTGGCTCTAGGGCTCTTGGGCTTCAGTAGTTGCGATTCCCTGGCTCTGGAGCACAGGGTCAATAGGTGTGGCACTTGGGCTTAGTTGCTCTGCTGCATGTGGGATCTTCCTGGAATGGGCCAGAGATGGAACTTGTGTTTCTTACACTGGCAGGTGGATTTTTTACTAGTGAGCCACCAGGGAAACCCACAAATCCTTTTCTTAATCCATTTCAAAATCAAACCAAGAGGCATCTGACAGAAGAAATCTATTTTTTCAATAATTAGTATTTTTTTCATTCAAAAACCCGACCCTTCAACTTTGGCTTCTGACAAATTATTACCCAAAAATAACAGAGAAGCTATGTTGACCTCGGTGATCAAGCTCAGCCATTCTTGATAGGAAATAATTTAACATTCTTAATGTAGCAGCTAATTAATATGTGGCTACAATAGGCAGCATAATGCCTTCGCCCAAAGATGTCCATGTCCTAATCTCCAGAAGCTGTAAAGCAAAATGATGTGCTGAAATTAAGGATCTTGCAAGGAGCAGTTATGCTGGATTACCCAGGCAGGCCTGATATAAAGTTAAGGGTCCTGATAAGGGAAAGAAGGAGGCAGAGAAGGAGATGTGATGATAGAGGTCAGAAGAATGTTATCACTGCCTTTGAAGGTGGAAGAAGGGCCCATGGACCAAAGAACGCAGGTGGCATCTAGAAATTGAATAGACAATGAACAGATTCTCTTATAGAGCCTCCAGAGGCAACACATCCCTGCCTACAGCTTGATTTTAGCCCAATGCAACTTTGACCTCCAGAACAATAATGAGTGTGTATAATTAAGCCAACTGAGCAGGAGGGCATGGCAACCCACTCGAGTATTCTTGCCTGGAGAATTCCCTTGGACAGAGGAGCCTGATTGGCTACAGTCCATGGGGTTGTAAACAGTTAGACACAACTGAAACACTAAGCACAGCATAGCACAAGCCATCTAAACTTGTGATGATTTGTCAGAGCACCAAATCAATACAGTGACAGTCTATGGACACAGCACTATCATGAGGAAAATCCAACAGGAATATTTCAGCCTGTGAAGCCAGGAAAGGGATATCATTTTTGTTCATTTTAATAAGCACAATTAGTATTTTAAACAATAGTTAATTACCTCAGACCATATGACAACCAATGTACTATCTCTCCCTAATAATAGCTCATATACCCTGGAGGAGGACATGGCAACCCACTCCAGTGTTCTTGCCTGGAGAATTCCATGGACAGAGGAGCCTGGCTGGCTACAGTCCATGGGGTCACAAAACGTTGGACACAACTGAGAAACTAAGCACACACACACACATAGCTCTTGGATGTCAGACACTATTATGAGGGTTTTTAATGTGTTAATTCATTCGACTATCATAAGAACACTACGATGAAAGTACTTTTTATTATCCCCCTTTTTTTTCCAATGAAGAAACCAACTTCCAGAGAGGTTAAGCAACAACTCCAAGCTCCCACAGATTTGAACACTGGAATTCAAATCCAGGCATTCTGGCTCCAGAATCTAAATAAGTGCCACCCAGCGAAGTTCTGTGAACTTGAGGGGTGGAATGCTTGAAAACCAAAACCGTGGACTTCTACACCCAAAGAGGATGCTTGGAGCACTGTGACATCTATTATAATATGTTTCAAAATGTAGGAACATCTGCTGTGTTTGTCCACCCAGCATTCATGCCACATCATTTGGTGAGTAGTGTGTCAAGTTTCCTTAAACAGTAACATCCTCCCACATTGCACAGTCACTGTGGACTGTCTATGAAGATGCCCCACACTCCCCCTGGCCATTGCAAGATAAACCAGACCAATGCACTACCCTTCTCCTCCCACCTCTGGAATTTCTCCAGAAAGTGTCCTTAATTCCTGTTCCTGGTCCCTGTCTTTTCTAAAGCCCATCAAGTTCTGTTTTTCTCTGATTTAGTGAGCAACCCCATATCTTTCCAGTAAAAGTCTATTTTCATATAAATGTAGAAGAGTCAGTTACTTTACTTCCAAACAAAGAAACCTCAACTGAAGCTGAGAATTCAACAAAGTTCATATTTGTTAAGAACCCAATCTGTAAATTCTTTCCCATCAACTGAGAAGAGGCTGGAACACTCCTCTCATCCCTAGAAGAGGCAGGTCATAGGAGGCTGATCAGAGAACAGGCAGAGCTAGTAGTGAAGGCGACTGAGAACTGCAGAGTTCTACAAATAAATGAAGCTGCAGTCTGATAATCAATCAGAGGCAGTTTGGGGAGTAGGCAATTTTCCTTACTAATTACTGTTGCATAGACTATGTACCTAGAGTGAAATGTGAACCATACTTTAACCATCCCAGCATCCACTAGCATGGACCCAAACAATAAAAGAGGCACTGAACCTAGACGACATATGAGGTGAAGTGGGGACCCTGCTGGCATAATTAATCCTTGTGTTGTCTTCATGTATGGCTTTCAGTAGCTATCTTGATCCAGTGAACACTCATGACTATTGCAGTCAAAATACTGTTGATGGAGTTGACAGATCAACTAAGGATTACTTCCAACAGAATGCTACAGTAATAGGGCTCATTTCTTTTGTAGCTACTATATAAAAGTAGGACATGAATAAAACTTATTTTGGATTCCCCAGGCTTCTGCAATTCTGTGCATCATTGCACTCTAAAAATGTTTCATTGGGATGCATTTTCACTCCACATTTTCCCTCTGCAGTACCTATTATGTGTGCAGCTAAAAATCCACAGCCTCCAGTCTCTCAGCATTGAGAGTGAAAACTTTGAGATCAGCAGCAGCTTCACTGACCTGATTTTAACAGGTCTTAAAGTCACTTTCAGTTGTCAAAACTTTTTTAATTACAAAAAGCTACATTTTTCCAATAAATGAAACGTCAAACGTTTTGAGATTGCCTGAGGCAGACTTTTTAAAGTGTTGTAGGTTTTATTTTTTAAACTCTCCATTTGTGACAGACTCAGGGACATTGAGGTCCTTATGTATATTGTCATCACCCCCTCATCTTTTTCAACAATTTTGTCCTAGATTCAGCCTACGGAAGACAAGTTTTACTGTCACTCTTTAAGAATGTCACTAAGAAGTCATTCTACTTTTCAGAGATAGCTAACTCCGTGATTAGTTGAGCTTATGAGAAAAAACCTTCATTTAGTCTTTTGACTGAATGTCATGCATTTATAAGGACATTAAGAGAACAAGAGCATATCAAGAGTACATTCAGATTTCAGTATCTTTCTTACAAAAATATATTGCTGTGGGTCTAGAGTCAACAGTCATCAGAGTTTGCGTTTGTTTTTTTGCTTACATCCTCAGTATTTATCTTATAACTGGAAGTTTGTATCTTTTAACCACCTTCATCCAATTCCTCCACACTTCACTGTCTGCCTCTCATAACTACAAATCTGATCTCTTTTTCAATGAGTTTGCATGTTTCTTGGTTTTGGTTTTGGTTTTTTACTTAAGATACAACAGATAAGCGAGATTACAGGTTTCTCTTTCTTTCTCTGAGTTACTTGAGTTATTTCATTTAGTATAACGCCCTCAGTGTCCATCCATATTTCCATGTTGTTGCAAAGGGCCAAACTTCCTTCTTTTTGTGGCTGAATAATATTCCAATTCTATTGTGTGTGTGTGTGTGTGTGTGTGTGTGTGTGTGTGTTGCAGAGACAGTGGGCAGCAGAGAAGTATCAATCTAGTGTGTGCCCTTCCAAACATATATTACATAAAAGATTGTATTATAATCATATATTACTTGTTGCAGATATTATATGTTTTTGTTTTACACAAATGAAGTAATTCTAGATCTATTTGTTGCAGTTTTCTCATTCACTTACCAATATGTCTTGGAGATCTTTCTGTATCAAGACCCGTAGATCTGTCACATTTTTTCAAACAGCAAAGGGAGTATGTACCATATTTTACTCAATCCTTCTCTTATCCCTGGACACTTCCATTGTTTCCAGTATTTTACTTGTAACAACATAATTATTCACATACTTTAAAAAAAAACTGCCTCTATAAATGTAATTATACATAATAGAGTTATAAACATGAGATCACTTCTATTTATAGAAATGGACATAGTTTTAACTTTCAAAAATACTCCCAAATTTACTCTCCCCAACAAAAGCTACTTCAAATGGACCCCAGGATATGAGGGTCCATTTTTCCAGTACCAGTGAATATCAGATATTACAGGTATTTTTTTCCTAATCTAATTGGAGATATATTATTATAGCTTAATTTACATTTTCCTGATTTCAAACCACAATTAGTCTATATTGGACAGTTGATTTTCTTCCTCAATAAATTACTAATTTATTTCCTATATTCAGTTTTAATTGGATTGTTTTTCTATTATGTGTGTGTGTGTGTGTGTGTGTGTTAGTTGCTCAGTTGTGTCCAACTCTTTGTGACCCCACGGACTGTGGCCCAGCAGGCTTCTCTGTCTATGGGATTCTCCAGGCAAGAATACTGAAGTGGATTGCCATTCCCTTCTCCAGAGGAACTTCCCAACCCAGGGACTGAACCATGGTCTCCTGCATCACAGGCAGGTTCTTTACTGTTTGAGCTACAGGGAAGTCATATATACATATGCATACATATATATGTCATGGGTATTAATTCTCTGATATGTGTATTTAAAATATACTCCCAGACTATCATTAATCTTTTATCTTTGTTTATGGTATCTTTCAATGAATAGAAATGTTAGATTTGCATGTATTCAAGTAAGTCAGTAGTTTCCTTTATGGCCTCCAGGTTTTTAAAAATAATTTTCTCCAGTCTGAGAAATAGATGGGGAAACAGTCAAAACAGTGTCAGACTTTATTTTGGGGGACTCTAAAATCACTGTAGATGGTGATTGCAGCCATGAAATCAAAAGACGCTTACTCCTTGGAAGGAAAGTTATGGCCAACCTGGATAGCATATTGAAAAGCAGAGACATTACTTTGCCAACAAAGGTCCGTCTAGTCAAGCCTATGGATTTTCCAGTAGTCATGTATGGATATGAAAGTTGGACACTGAAAAAGGTTGAGTGCCGAAGAGTTGATGCTTTTGAACTGCGGTGTTGGAGAAGACTCTTGAGAGTCCCTTGGACTGCAAGGAGATCCAACCAGTCCATCCTAAAGGAGATCAGTCCTGGGTGTTCACTGGAGGGACTGATTTTGAAGCTGAAACTCTAATACTTTGGCCACCTCATGCAAAGAGTTGACTAATTGGAAAAGACCCTAATGCTGGGAAGGATTGGGCGCAGGAGGAGAAGGGGATGACAGAGGATGAGATGGCTGGATGGATTCGCCGACTTGATGGACATGGGTTTAGGTAGACTCCGGGAGTTGGTGATGGACAGGGATGCCTGGCATGCTGCAATTCATGGGGTCACAAAGAGTCGGACACGACTGAGTGACTAAACTGAACTGAACTGATACTCCAAAGCAGTGAGCAGTGTAAAACTTACTCTTGCTGGGGGGGGAGGAGTTGGGGGGAATGGAGGTATGGGGGTGGGGGTGGGGGAGGGATGGGTTGAGAGTTTGGGATTAGCCGACACAAACTAGTAAATACCGAGTGGATAAACAGCAAGGTCCTACTCTGTAGCACAGGAAACTATATTCAATATTTGTGATAAATCATAATGGAAAAATATGAAAATATATATATATATATAACTGAATCACTGTTTTGTATAGCAGAAATTAACAAAACATTGTAAATCAACTATACTTGAGTAAAATTTTTAAAAAGAGCCCTTAACCTTGCCAATTCAAGGTAACAGTCATTTTCAGCTTGAAACTCCAGCTCTTGAATAACTTTGAATTCACCATCCCTTGTTCTCCTCAGAAATAAGCTAGTTCTTTCTGATGATTTATTACAAATTACGCTTTGATCTGAAGTGGATTCTTGATACAGAGGTCCTGTCTTTTACCTGAATTAATCAGAATTGAGCTTGCTAATCTAATGTTCATTGTTGAGTTCTGGCATTCATTGCTTGAAATCTCTAATTCCATCATGGCTTGTGGTCACCAGGACATAGTTCTGATTATTCTCCATCCTCAGACCCACTGGTGCTCTCTGAGAGGTTTTAAAACACTTCAGCTCTTGTCCCCACAGCAGACTGAGGCACATGGGCCTCTGTGAAGGCTGATCTCAGGGCCATCTTCTAGGGGACCTCTCTTAGCATGGTGTCTTCTGCTCTGGAGCCTGGCTATGTGACAACCTTTTCTTAGAGGCTTGCAGTCTCCTGGATACCTGTGAGATATGTGGTATCCTTCCTTCCTTCCACCCTCACATCACCTCAAACCCATCAGAGGCTGGCATCACTCCCCAAGGGCCTAGGCCCACCCAAGAGAGTGAGGGCCAGGTCCCAGCACACTCTCAGGGACATCCGCTGATCTATAACTCCCTCATTTCCCCTCCAGATCTTGAAATCAAGCAGGACCCTGTGGGGCTCCTGGGCAAGAAAGTCTTTCCGTGTACCCCATTTCTTGTTTGTAGGGAACAGACTCCAGTCTCCTAGAACTTCCCTGAGTCCCAAAGGGCAGGTTTAGACAGTTGCTCATCAGGGAAGGGAGGGGATACAGAGACAAAGGAGAAGCAGTCAAGAAACCACCTAAAACCAGATTATAGAAACCTGAGAAACTCATCAAGATTAGGAGACCCCCAGAGGCAAGATTAAAGAAACCAAAGAAATTCATCAAGATTAGCAGATTATCTGAGGCCAGATTAAAGGAGTGCAGGCCCTCCACACATCCTAATCTTATCAGCAATCCTTCCCTTCAACTATTGCTATAAAACTCCTCACCAAATTCCCACAGATTGGGACACAGTTTTCCGAGGCAGGAGCCCTCTGTGTCTCCCTTTGCCTGATAAGGCAATAAAGCTATTCTTTTCTACTTCACCCAAAACTCTGTCTCTGAGATTCGACTTGGCACTGGTGCACAGAGGCTGAGTTTTCAGCAGCAAAATCATTCTGCTCTCACTCTAATAGAATCAGCCTGGTCTGGGATAGGAATTACTCTTACATCACCATGCATTCTTACTTACCTTGTTGTTTATGGCCAAGCTTCATGCTCTGGTTCACTTAGAAGATTATCAGTTCAATTTAGTCGCTCAGTCATGTTCTGACTCTTTGCGACCCCACGAACCACAGCACGCCAGGCCTCCCTGTCCATCACCAACTCCCAGAGTCCACCCAAACCCATGTCCATCGAGTTGGTGATGTCATCCAGCCATCTCATCCTATGTTGTCCTCTTCTCCTTCTGCCCTCAGTCTTTCCCACCACCATGGTCTTTTCCAATGAGTCAGCTCTTTGCATCAGGTAGCCAAACTGTTGGAGTTTCAGCTTCAACATCAGTCTTTCCAATGAACACCCAGGACTGATCTCCTTTAGGATGGACTGGTTGGATCTCCTTGCAGTCCAAGGGACTCTCAAGAGGCTTCTTCAACACCACAGTTCAAAAGCATCAATTCTTCAGTGCTCAGCTTTCTTTAAGGTCTAACTCTCACATCCATACATGACTACTGGAAAAACCATAGCCTTGACTAGACGGACCTTTGTTGACCAAGTAATGTCTCTGCTTTTCAATGTGCTGTCTATGTTGGTTATTACTTTCCTTCCAAGGAGTAAGCATCTTTTAATTTCATGGCTGCAATCACCATCTGCAGTGATTTTGGACTCCCCAAAAATCAAGTCTGCCACATCTCCAGTGTTTCTCCATCTGTTTGCCATGAAGTGATGGGACCAGATGCCATGATCTTAGTTTTCTGATTGTTGAGCTTTTAGCCAACTTTTTCACTCTCCTCTTTTACTTTCATCAAGAGGCTTTTTAGTTCCTCTTCACTTTCTGCCATAAGGGTGGTGTCATCTGCATATCTGAGGTTATTGATATTTCTCCTGGCAATCTTGATTCCAGCTTGTGCTTCCTCCAGCCCAGTGTTTCTCATGATGTACTCTGCATAGAAGTTAAATAAGCAGGGTGACAGTATACAGCCTTGACGTACTCCTTATTTGAGAGTGAAATGGAAAAAAAAATATTCTTTAGAAACTCTAAAACTCTTTAAAAATAAAGGGTAACATTTCAACTACTGCCTTCATAATGGACAATATCTTTTTAATTTGAACTTAGTCTCCTTCAAACTTTTAGGGGAAAAAAATAAAAACTAAGCAGTTCACAATTGATGATTCTAAAATCTGAATTTGTAAACTTGTTTGGACATGATGTTCTCTACCAAAATACCTTGTTTCTCTAGGGCATGAGTCTCTTTTGCAGAAATTTGCATTAGCTATAATAGCAGCTGATTTTTCTTCTAGGCACCAAAACTACTTTTAGGCTTCATTTTTCTTTTTGTGTCACACATAATTATTTCTAAGATGACTTCCTCAAAAAACATTGATCATACCATTAACATATTCAGGTCAATCAGCCCGAACAGTACATGGTTTTGAATTAAAATGATAAAGAAAATGTGGACACTCAACTTGAAATCAGAAAGAAGGTGTCCGGAACGTGTCAGGGGGCTTCTACAAGTTGGGAGAACTTTTCTTAATCCTTTCTCACTCTTGATCAGGCTATCCCTAGAGGGGTTAGACCCACAATGCTTGATATTGGATGATGCTTCCACTTTGAACAATTTTACCCTAATATAAGTGGATTTTTAAAAATCAGTTACAGCCTTAAAGAAAAATTGTTACTGTAAAGAGAGTGCATCGAAGAGAGAAGAGCTAACTATATCTATCTGCTTTACTTTGATGATGACATCCTATAATAATAAATGGTCCCATTGGAGGTTGAGGACACTGAGAAATTTATCCAGCTATTCCTATTACCCCTGGGTTGAGAGTTGTCCCCGGGGCCATCAGCTGCCCCCTCATAGGTTATGCCCCTATAAAACTGAGCAAGCTTTTGCAGTGCCAGAGAAAGCCTTGGGCAAAAGATCAGAGATATACAGATACTTGGCAATGGGAAACTACAGCTTACTGGGAATGTCCATAGCTTCAAGTGACTCAGGCAAGTCCAAAGAATATTAAGCAGAATATCAAGGGCATTTATTATATTAGATACCCTACCTCCCCTAATGGCTCCTGTTCCAAGATCTCCAAGAAAATGTCTCATCACTTCCAAATTTAATATCTCCAAACTTATCATTCTCAATAACTTAGGAGGACCACAGTTCACCCCCACTTCCATGACTTTCCCCACCTTGACACCATACCTGAATAACTGGGAAGGTGTTTATTTTGTTGTTATATCCAGGTTCTTGAGGAGGAAATGTGGCTTTATTTTTTTAATATTTATTTATATATTTACTTATTTAGCTGCTTCAGGTCTTAGTTATGAAACTCAGGAACTTCTGTCTTCATTGCAGTATGTGGGTTTTTTTAGTTTCAGCATGTGGGATCCAGTTCCCTGAACAAAGATTGAACCCAGGTCCCCAGCATTGAGAGCTCAGAGTCCTAGCCACTGGACCACCAGGGAAGTTCTGGAAATGTGGTCTTAAAAACTCAAGGGATAGCTGGGATTCCTACTCCCAGCTATGATGGAATAACTGGAGCTCAAAATACCTTCCCATCATAGACCACAAAACTGGTCAAAATATATGAGGCAATAATTTTTGGACATTGAATAACAGGTAGTACAGGATCGTAAGGATGTAAAAATATTAAGGTAAGACATACAATTGCTTCAACCTGCTTCCTAGAGGCAATTTCCTGACTGTGAGATAGAATTCCAAGCATAGCTGGGAGGTGGTGCTGAAATGAAAGAGACAGTGAGTGTTCAGGAAGAGTTCTGATGGCTGGAATTTGTGGAGAGAGTACCAGGGAAGATGGAGATGTTCAGAGAAAATAGCTGGAAAAATAAACTTAGGAAAACCATTGAATCTGTTACTGAATACTAAGGTACACACGCATAGGGTGAAAATACTTGACATTGGTTAAAACAGAAATTGGAGCTGTAATCTGAATAATTCCCAGAGATCACACAGAACTGTGAAATGTTTAAATTCTGGGCAGCTAGATAAGTTTCATGTTGAACATCCGGGCCTTCACTGAAGAGCTCAGAGGATCATGCTTCAGTAGAGAGACTAAACTAGCCATAGAGTAATAGTTACTCTAAATCCACCCTAATAAAGCGAAAAACAAGCCCCGGTGGGATCAAGTTGATCTGTAAATGATTTAAATGTCTGTTAATACAATGCCCACTAAAGAAAGACATGACCTAGTATCCCACAGTATAAAATCATAATGTACAGCAACCAATCAAAAATCATTAGACATGCAAAGAAGCAGGAAGATGTGATTCATAACCAGGAGGAAAAAATAAGTCACTAGAAATGGAACCAGAAATGACAGCTGTGATGGATTTAGTGAGAAAAGACTCCAAAAGAGCTGTTACGACTATGTTCAAGTATTTAAAGGAAAACATGAGCTAGAAGAGAAATGAAAGAAATGATAAATGTCCTACCAGAATTTTGAGATTAAAAAGTATGACAATGTATGGCAAAAACAATAATAAAAAAAAAGAGTAAAAAAAAAAGTACACTATCTGAAAGGAAACACTATAGATACTGAAAGGAAACTCAATACATGGGGCACCATAGGTTGGACTTGAGACAGGAGGTAGATGCCCCACCCCCCACCCCTGGGTGAGCGATTAGAGTTCGTTCCTTGTGGACAGAAATGCCAGAATATCAATAGTAGGACAGTTGAGGACCAGATGGGCTCTGTCCAGATAAGAGATAAGAGACCACATATTTCTCATTCTAGATGTCAAGAAAACCTTCCCAACTAGAAAGCTCCTTGGACATCAAAAGAGGAGTGATGCTAAGCAATCCAAAAAGCCTCTTTGCTGGAATCCATCTTGGTTCTGAGATATACCTGCACACATGGAGAGACCCTGAGATGTACAAATATGGGCTCTGAACCAGGCAAATCAAAATGACTGGTGAAAAGAAACCCAGAAGAAATGCCCCATAACAGTGATTGATCTAATCGACCTCAAGGCACAATTCTCTGCGAGTCTACCCACCTTCTGAGTCCACCCATGTCTATCCACACATCCTGTACTATTTTTCCAATTGCGTGCATGTGTACTGTCACTTCAGTCGCATCTGACTCTTTGTGTCCCCTGTGGACTTTTGCCTCCCAGTCTTCTCTGTCTATCAGGATTCTCCATGCAAGAATACTGCAGTAGGTAGCCATTCCCTTTTCCAGGGGTTCTTCCCAACCCAAGCATTGAATCCCCATCTCCAGCAGCTCTTGCATTGCAGGCAGATTCTTTACCACTGAGCCACCAGGGGAGCCCCCCTTTGCCTCCTAACAAACACCTGTTTCAGTACTTCTCATCTTTGTGGGAATTCTTTTCTGCAAAGCTGAAAAGCCAGGACCTTGTCTCTGACCACTGGTCTCCTGGCTAATATTCAGTGCCCTCACCACATAGATCTGGCCTCAGTCCCTGGCCTGGAACTGATACCCAGCTTCAAGCCACTGCAGGCTGAGGCCACCCAAGATACTTCATGGGGATCTCCTCAGTTGGGGGCGGAGGACGAGAGGAGGCTTTCTCTTGAGGCGGGAACATCCGCAGGTGCACTCCAGATCAGTGCTGGACACATCATCTCTGCAAACCGGCCGTGGCCATCTTGAATGACACTGTCGGGCCTGCACAAGGCCGGCAGAGCTGAGATATCCACCCGGCCCTTTGTCACTGGCCACCCAGGTCTGAAGAGCCAGGTGGAAGGGCTCCGCACATGGCCCGCTATGAGCAAGCGGAACTAGACTAAGCACAAAGGCAAAGACAAAGAAGATTAGACTTTGTTTGTTACTCAGACTTTCTTTTTATTTCCTGGGCTTTGTTAATGGGCTATGCGTGTGACACCCCCCTCCTCTGCCTTTCATCTTGCTTCTCGTCCTTGAGGGGCGCTGAGGGGCACCAGTCGGGTCCCTCTTGTGTCACTGCTCGTTGATGTGTGTGACCATTATCCTGTCTGTGGGTGAAGGAGCAGAACTTCTCCCACAGCTTCAGTTCTGTCTGCTCATCCCCAACAGTTCATAGCTCTGATTGACCCCCAATTTAAGATACATGGCCCAAATGTTAGCAAGAGAACAATAGGCACATGGCAAAGTATTCCTAGAAATGAACGTGTCTGGTTTTTTGCCTGTAGGCAAAAGTGTGCTCTGGTGTCAAGGCTTCTCGCTGTAGCCTGAATCTCCCTGGGGCTCATGCTTTTGTGGATTTTCTGCACAGAAACAACACTGAAGAGAGATTAAATATATCAGAGAGAATATATAGAGTTCTACAACTCAACAACCAAAAATCCCAAACTACCCAACTCAAAAATGGGCAAGATTTGAACAGACATTTCTCCAAAGAAAATATCCAGATGGCCAATAAGTACTTGAATAGATGATAAACATTATTAGTCATTAGACTATAAATCAAAACCACAATGAAATATCACTTCACCTAGATTAAGAGGGCTAACATCACACACACACACACACACACACACACACACACACACACACACACACGCACGCACGCACAAAATAACCGCTACTGAGTATATGAAGAAATTGAAATTGCAATCCTCGTGCATTGCTAGTAGAATGCAAAATGTTATAAGCACTGCAAAAAACACTTTGATGGTTCCTCAAAAAGTTAAACGTAGAATTACCATATGGTGTAATAATTCAACTTCTCAATACATACCCAAAAAGATTCAAAGTGGAAACTCAGAGAGATGCTTGTATATCAATTTTCATAATGGTATTATTCACAATAGCCAAAAGGTGGAAACAAACTAAATGTGTGTCCACAAATAATGGATAAACAAAATGTAGTATTTACATAGAATGGAATGTTATTCAGCCTTAAAAAGGAAGGAAATTTTGATAACATGCTACAACATGGATGAAACGTGGAAACAATTTGCTAAGTGAAATAAGCCGCACACAAAAAGACAAATATTGTATAATTTCACTTATACCAGGTACCTAGGATAGATAAATTCACAGGGGAAAAAAGTAGAATGGAAGTTACCAAGGGTTATAGTGAGAGGAGTAATGGAGAATTACTATTTAATGGGTACAGTTTCTATCTAGGATGATGATGAAAAAGTTCTGGAGATGGATATTGGTGATGTTTGTGCAACACTGTGAACAAAGTTAATGCCACCGAATTGCGCACATAAAAGTAGTTAAAATGAGGACTTTCCTGGTGGTCCAGTGGCTAAAACTCCAAATTCCCAATGCAGTGGCCCAGGTTCGATCCCTGGTCAGGAAACTGGATCCCACATGCCACAACTAAGAGTTCAAGTGCCACAACTAAGACTCAGAGCAGCCAAATAAATGATATTTTTTAAAATTAGTTAAAATGATAAGTAATTTTTGTTATGTATATTTTACCACAGTAAAGTGTCAGAGAGAGGATAAGGGACATGGAAAATAGATTGTCTGTTAGGGTTAGAGAAGAAGATAAAGAGGATATAGCAAAAGGGCAATATTTGAAGACAAAGCATTTGAGAATTTTCCTGCATTTAAAGAACTGAGTCCTCAGTTTTTAAGAGAGTGTACCCCAAGTACCAAGCAGAATAAAGTGAAATCACAATCAAATAAAGCTATATCTCATATGTATTGCACTTTGCATTTACTGTTTTTTTTTACAAATTGAAGTTTTGTGGTAGCGCTGCATTGAGCAGATCTATCAGTGCACTTTTCTAAAAGTGTTTGCTCACTACACATCTGTCAAATTTTGGTAATCTCATATTTCCAAGTTTTTCATTATTTTATTTATTATGGTTATCTGTGACCATGATCTTCTATTGCAAAAAATATTACTTGCTGAAGGCTCAGATGATGGTTAGCATTTTTAGCAATAAAGTATTTTTAATTTAAGGTGTGTACATAGTTTTTTTAGACATAGACAGTATGTCTATGTTATAGAAATAATGCTATTGCACACTTAAAAGTTACACAACTTAAAAGTTGTATAAACACAATTTTATATGCACTGAGAAACAAAAGTTTGCATGACTGGTTTACTGTGATATTCAATTTATTGTGGTGGTCTGGAACGGAACCAGTAATATCTCTGAGGTACACCTTTATATTATAGTGAAACTGTAAAATATCAAAGATTGAAAGAAAATTTTAGTTACCTACTGTCCTACTCAGATAAGTAAAGCTAAATGCTAAATATAAATGCATGGATGGATTTGGGGACATTGTGCTAAATGAGATAAGTCAGACAGAAAGGACAAATACTGTATATCACTTATGTGTAGAATCTAAAAATGGCAAACTAGAAACAAAGAGTAAAATGATGCCAGGGGCCAGTGGGAAATGAGGAGATGTTGGTTAAGGGCACAGACTTACAGTTATAAAGTGAATAAATTCTGGGATCTAATGTACACTATGGTAACTATAGTTAATAGTACTGTACTATATACTTGGAAAGTTGGTCAAAGAGTAAGAGTAGATCGTAAATGTTCTTACCACAAGAACAAAATGGCAGTTATGTGACATGATGGAGGTATTATCTAACACTGGGCTGGTGATCATTTTTCAGTATATAAGTGGATCAAATCAACACATTGCACATCTTAAATTTACACAATGTCACATGTCAATTATATCCCAAAAAAGCTGAGGGAAAAAAGAAAAGCCTCTCACACGACCTTCTAAAAATCCAATCTTTATTTGCTAGATCCTTGTGGTCTTCCACTGGTACTGCTGTATCCAGTCAGGAGATAAGGAAAGAGCATAGCAGATCTTAACTGCATCATATCAGAAATGATACATCACTTGCAGTCACATTACAGGGGCAAGAACTACTAGTCACATGGCTCCACTTAGATGCAAGGGGACTGAGAAATGTAGTTTAGCTTTGCACCCAAGAAGAGAAAATTGGGTTGTTAATCATGTAGCTAGTCTCTGCCACAGCTATGAAAGAGAGAGAGAGAAGATCTACGTCTGAATGACAGTCTGATGACAAATTGCAAAACTAAAATTCAAGAGTGGGAAATAGTTTGATACAGACTTACAGATTGGCCCTACAATATTAATACATAGTAAAGGAAAAGATTTGGCCCATCAGAAAATGAATCTAAAGAAAAGAAGTAGAAATGAAAAATAACAGTGATCATGGGAATTACTAATATTTTGGTAGATTTGTTATGGTTTTTTAAAAATATATACACGTACACACACACACACACACACACACACACACACACATATTACCCATAAAACTAAGAAGTATTTAAGAAGAGAGATCTCATTAGCAACAATAACAAAAATGCTTGTGTCACTACCAATCAGTTCGGCTGTTATTAAAGGATGTAAAAAAGGGATTCCCTGGTGGTCCAGTAGCTAAGACTGCACGATCCCAATGCAGGGGACCCAGGTTCAATCCCTGAAGGGGGAACTAGATCCCATATTGCTGCAACTAAGACCCAGCACAGCCAGATAAATAGATAAAGAATGTAAAATAATATCTAGAGAGAGAGTGTGTGTTCAAGGATGTTGTATCAGTCGGCTTAGGCTAAATTGTGCTGACCTTACAGGTAGGAATCTGTTGCTTCTATTCCTACAAAGTCCCAGAAGCCAGGCCTCACTCTCTTCTCTCTCATTCTTGATTGCAAAGTGGACCACATCTTGGTTAGGTATATCTCTTACTTGTATTATCTCCTCAAATGCAGCCAGTAGGAGTGAAGCCACATGGCTAGTATTGTCTCCTGCCCTCTCTCCCTAAACCCACAGGCTCATTTAGCACAGTATCTGCCTCTCTGAGGGATCACTAGTGATTCTTTACCAAATGTTTGCCACTTCATAATGTGATTGCCTTCTTTCCAGCCTTTAATAACTATATCTGTTCCAAACACCACTTAACTTCAGAGCCAATGCCACATAATTGGATGTGTTTTATGGCAGCACCCTCACTTTGGGTCCTGATTATTTCCTTTTGTTAGTTTAGGCTGAGTTTTAAAGCAGTAGCAAATGGCTCACAGAAAACTCTGTGCCTTACAACAACAAATTTGACTTTTGCTTTTGTGCCATTTTCTATCACAGGACAGCTGTGGCTTTGCTCAAGTTCCTCTTCATTCTGGTATGCTGGCTAAAGGGGCAGCTGCCATCTGGGGCATGGCTGCTCACATTGAAAGAATGAAAATAGACGTGACAACTCGAATTTTTGTTCAAATGTGGTACAGGTCACTTCTTACATCAACTGGGTTAAAGTCAGTTATATGGCCAAACTTTATCTCAAATGGATGTGAATATATGATGCTCTCCTAGAAAGAGGAAGTGAACATTCTGAATAATTGTGTCATCAACCATACATAGGAAAAGTCAATATTGAAAAGACGTCAATTCTTCCAAAATAAAGTGGTTAGTTTGATGCAATTCAAAAAAATTCCAACTTGGTTATTGCTGCTGATGGAGGTAGGAGCTGGGGGAATGTATGTATATATCCAGTTTTGGTTTCTCTCATCTGTTTTGATTTTGCAGAACCTGCAAAGCTGATTCTAAAATTCTTATAGTGGTATACAGTACCAAGAATTGCTGAAGTCATTTGAAAGGAGATGATCAAGGAGGAGATATTTCTTTTGTACAATATCCTTCCTTATTATAAAGCTATATAAACTGTGAGATTTGGACATTGGAACAGAAATAAACTTAGCAATTTCACTACAAGGAATATAGTAAAAATATTATTACACAGATGGTTACAAAGAGATGTTGAAGAATTTTTATCCGTGATTTGAATTGTGCTGTTTATAATAGCATAAAATTGGAAATAACCTGTATGTGCTTCAGTAGTTAAATGCATAAATAATTTGTGGTGCATCAAAAAGCAGAATGCTAGATTAATTATTTAAATGATCCAGAGCGACATATATCAATATGCCTAAATCTCAAAAACAGACTATAAATAGAGAAAAGAAAGTTGCAGGACCCATTCTTTATAACAACATTTATATAGTTTTTTAACTGCCAGAAATAACATATATATGTACAATATATAATAGTTATGTTTATACATATATAGAGTTATAATATTCATATTATATATAATATGTAATTCTGGAAAGCATAACATTTTAGAAAATTCAGGGTAGTGGTGAACTTGAGGGGTGAGAGAGGAATGGGTTGTAGGAGTTAATACAGAGGCTGCATTTGTCTCTAGTGTTTCATTACTGAAAATGTATCTGAAGCAAATAGAGAAAAATGTTAACATTTGATAAAGCCAAGTGTTAACTTTGCAAGGATTTTATTTTCCATAGCTTTGTGTGTTTGCAATATTTCATAATAAAATATTCCTAGTTTACATTTTCTGCTGTAAACTTCTAGGCATCTACTATGCATATATATACAAATAACTTAGTTCATGTTTTAAACTATATTAAACTCCTAGTCTTCATAGTACCTTGTTGCATTCCATTTTCACTCCAAGTATCATAAATAGCTTTTATGTTAATACATGTTGTTGTTGTTGTTCAGTCACTCAGTTCTGTCCAACTCTTTGCAACCCCATGGACTGCAGCACACCACGCTTCCCTTGCCTTCACTATCTCCCGGGGTTTCTTCAGACTCATGTCCATTGAGCCGGTGATGCCATCCAGCCATCTCAACCTCTGTCAGCCCCTTTTTTTCCTGCCCTCAATCTTTCCCAATGTCAGGGTCTTTTCAAATGAGTCAGCTCTTCTCATCAGGTGGCCAAAGTATTGAAGCTTCAGCATCAGTCCTTCCAATAAATATTCGGGGTTGATTTCCTTTAGAATTGACTGGTTTGATCTCCTTGCTGTAGAAGTGTCTCTCAAGAGTCTTCTCCAGCACCATAGTTCAAAAGCATCTGTTGTTGGATGCTCAGCCTTCTCACATCCTTCTCACAGTCTTCTTACATCCATACATGACTACAGGAAAAACCATAGCTTTGACTATACGGTCCTCTTCTCTCTCCTGTCACCCATCTACGGTTCCTCTGTCTCTTCTAAATCCAGCTTGTGCATCTGGAAGTTCTCAATTCACTTACTGTTGAAGCCTAGCTTGAAGGATTTTGAGCACTGCCTTACTAGCATGTAAAATGAGCTCAATTGTGCAGTAGTTTGAACATTCTTTGGCATTGCCCTTCTTTGGGATTGGAATGAAAACTGACTTTTTCCAGTCCTGTGGCCACTGCTCAGTTTTCCAAATTTCGTGACATATTGAGTGCAGCACTTTAGCAGCATCATTTTAGGATTTGAAATAGCTCAGCTGGAATTCGTATCACCTTCACTAGCTTTGTTCATAGTAATGCTTCCTAAGGCCCATTTAATTTCACATTCCAGTATGTGACTACTGGAAAAAACACAGCTTTGGCTGTACTGGCCTTTGTCGGCAAAATAATATCTCTGCTTTTTAATATGCTATCTAGGTTTGTCATAGCTTTCCTTCAAAGGAGCAAGCACCTTTTAATTTCATGGCTGCAGTCAACGTCTGCAGTGATTCTGGTGTTCAAGAAAATAAAATCTATCACTGCTTCCCCTTTTTCCCCTTCTATTTGCCATGAAGTTGGATGCCATGATCTTAGTTATGCATATATATTAATGCATATATATCTAAAATACCTGAATGGCTTATAATATTTTGTTACATATTTATATCATAATTTTAACCAATCTTGTCATATATTTGTTTCCAATTTTTGCTGTCATAATCAAAACTATGACTTCCCTGGTGTCTCAGTGGTAGAGAATCCGCCTGCCAATGCAGGAGACACAGGTTCGGTCCCTGGATCAGAAAAAATCCCCTGGAGAAGGTAATGGCAACCAACTCCAGTATTCTTGCCTAGGAAATCCCATGGACAGAGGAGCCTGGCAGGCTACAGTCCATAGGGTTGTAAGAGTTGCACATGACTTAGCAACTAAACCACCACAATCAAAATCATAATAAATATTATTTAATAAATGTATATTTTCAGGTATGTGATTATACTCTTATAAAAATTCCTTAAAGTGAAGGTGCTTAGAGAAAATGTACTTTTTGAAGCTTCAGCATATATTGCCTAAGTTGTCCTTCAGAAATATCTATTCCAACTTACACTTAAAGTGTGCCTGAGATTGTGTTTTTCTCTATGTTAGTCTTTACCAATTTTAATATTCATTATCATTTAAAGATCCATTTTGTAAACTTTAACTTCCCAACTGACAAAGGGAAGCCAGGGCTATGTCTCCATAGCCTAAGAGCACTGTGTTTGCTTAAATGTAAAATTTCTCAACAAACTAATTATAAATTACATTTTGCTGAGTGATAAGAAATGTGACACATCATGGGAAAATATTGTCTATACCCTTGAGGCCAGTGCTCTATATTTTATTATAACTATTTGGAGCTCTGTAGAACATGTATGGTTCTCTTTCACTTCAACTGATGACTTGTCTGGAAGTCTCAATTACTCTAATTGGATAGGGAGATTCAAACATCGAGAAAAGTATTCTAAAGCTAGAAGGTTTTTGTCTTTAATTCCACTGGCAATTTCCTGCTGTTTCTGGAAATTGCCCTCAGTTCCTGAATGACACTTCCTCTTTCATTTCTAATAGCAGACCAATGAAAATTAAAATCATGTTCTAGATTTTGGTAAATGTGGGCCTCACCCTCCTAGTTTCCGGTTTGACAAGTAGTATTAGGATGTAACAAAACAAAACAGAACTTTAACCTGCATCATGCCATGTGAAATGAGATACAAAACAGGTCACCTTGGAGTGTCTTATTAAAGTTACCCTTATTACAAACTTCTTCCTGCCTGAGAGAAATGTTTTAAGTAAAAAAAAATTTACATAGGTAAAATATGTCCTTAAACTAACACTGTAGAATAGAAATATCAGTATTTTTTTATTGGCATGAACTTAGTGATATCAACTGACAATTAGTTCTGTTATCTAATTATCATCAGAAATACTTCCTAAAACCATTTACTCTAAAACGCCATTATTTTGGGTCCTGTATCAGAATTAAGCTTAGCTGGGAGTGATAGCAACTCTAGAAACATTTCTTGAACCCAAATGAAGTTTCTCTCCCTCTCATATACTGAAGTATAGCACTAATCTCTCACACTCTGGAGTGCATGAGACTTACCTTGGCCTCCAGCTCACTAACCACTTTCTTCCTCATCCTTCTCAGTCAGCATATGTCACCAGTGTGATGGATCAATGTGATATTCTGTGGGACAACCCATATGAGTTTGGCCTATGTGATTATAGAGGACAAGCAAGTTAATGTAGCCTTGTGGCAAAACTGTATATGTATAAAACAATGCATATGTTTGTACATTTCCATTAAATGAGAACTGCTTCTGATCCTCTTTACTGATTGGGATAGAAAGGAATACATTTATCACATCAGTGGCTGCATATCATGTACCTGACATCATGTTAGTTTGTGATAACATAGATATCAGGCCTGGCATGGCAGCTGTGGATGGGCCTGTTATGCAGTGGTCCAAGATCATTCCCCAGGATCTCTCCAGTTTCTGCAGGCTTCAAACATGAGATCCTTATAGATCCTTAGTGAAGTTGCTCAGTCATGTCCGAATCTTCATGACCCTGTGGACTATAGCCTACCAGGCTTCTCCATCCACGGGATTTTCCAGGCAGGAGTACTGGTGTGGATTGCCATTTCCTTCTCCAGGAGATCTTCCTGACCCAGGGATTGAACCCAGGTCTCCTGCATTTTAGGCAGACACTTTACCATCTGAGCCACCAGGGGAGTTCCTTTAGATCCTTGAAGGTAGCAATAATCTGTGCCATTCCCTAGGATACAATATTGTTCTTGAGTTACTACTTTAACTACTGGGGATGAGAGTGAAGGAGTGTTTCATCCACTTGGCTGGCCCCATTATAAACCTCACACACTGACCAAGTTCCAGTGGGGGTTAAATCAGTTGCCAGATATGCCCATCCTAGGAAAAATGAGGAAAAAATCCCCCAAGATGGCCCAAACCACCACTCTAAATACCATCTTCAGCTAAAGACAAAAGATGCTGGGGGATTAGGGAGCCAGTTATGGGAGGTTATCAGAAAAAGCATAGTAAATAAGGGTAAGGTCGTTATGCAGATGTAAGTCATTGCCTTCTCCATTGCTAAGAGTTCCTAGAGATTTAGTCATTCCTCTCTTCCTGAAGCATAAAGGGAGACGCCCTAACAAATGAAGATTTCTCTTATAAATGTAAATATCTCTTATAAAAGGATAACTTCTACTCTGTTTTCAGGGATTCTTCTTTGCCTACCATTTCTTAAAAATAATCAGCTCAAGATAATCCTTATGCTAAAGAGGCATATATTTGGATGGCAGGTTCCATTCCCCTTCAAGACCAAAGTGAGCAAGAACAAGGAAGTTGTACTGGGCATTTGCTGTGTGAGTAAAGCACGGTTACTTCCCTTATATGGCACAAAAAGAAGTCTTAACGCTGAGTCAGGTAACTTGTGCTGAGCACACAGGCACTGATTGGTTGACCCAGACCTTCCTTTTCTGGAAGAGATAGCATAGAAAGTTAGGAAAGCTTTGGTTTGCTCATGTAAGGCTTAGCATGAGCAGCTCCATCATGGGCCTAATTTTTTTTTAAACACTGGGAAGCCAAAATCTTTAGGAGCATCCCCCATACATCCTCATCCCATGTATCAGATTCCCAGGCTATCCGAAACAAGACTCTGACCTTGGTATCACATAATGCCTCAGTTGAGCTTTCAATCATCTTTGAAGTCTCAGTTAATATAACTATTAAATCTGGAGTTTTGTCTTCAGCTTTTTTGGCTTTTCCACTACAGGAGATGAGGGCCTCTTTGTAAACTACTAAAGAGGTCTTCTGGCCTTCACACCTGTGTTTCAACTATTTACTAACTGCCCTCAGTTTTTTCATTATCTCTCTAAAGAGTGTCAATGAAACTTAATAGCAACCAGAGAATTCCACAGCTCTACTTTCCTTATATGCATTGCCACCTCTCCCCCTCACCTCACTCCCACTCAACATCTCTGGACTTCTCAAATCTATCCTGGTACCAGACTGAGTATTCCCCTCCCAACAGAACCTCCCTAATCACCACCAGTGTGAGTGTTAGCAGTTAGACCACAACATGAGGCCTTGAACTGTCCATGTCCTACATACAACCCAAAATGGGGTCTTTATGGCCAGACAGACAGTAAGTGACCAGTCACAAATTCCCATCTTTTTTTTATTTTAATTTTGACTGCACAGCATGTGGGATCTTAGTTCCTCAACCAGGGAATGAGCTTGTGCTCCCTGCAGTGGAGGTGCAGAGTTTTAACCACTGGACTACCAGGGATGTCCCAGCCACTTCCAATCTTTACTCCTGCTCTTTCAGACCACTTCCACTACCAACTGTGTCAGATGCCCTGGGGAGTAAATGGTGAGACAGTTTACTGGGGCTGGTTGACACTTGGGGAAAATGAAGAGAGAGGAAATAGAAGCCACAGAGAAAGTCTTTGTTGCTAACTAGAGTTCCTGGCCTCCTTAATCTATAGAAATTTATCAGAGGCCAGAGAAGAACTTCAGGCAAGGCTTTAGCAGAGGGAAACGAGAACAAAGGGCAGGTTCCCTTGCTTGCTCGATGGTTAAGAGGGTGTGGAGTGGGGTGAGCTTGTTTTTCTTATGGGGTGAGGGTAGGAGGTGTGTGCAAGGTGTGACTTAAGTGGTTTGCCTCCAAAATCACTGAAGATGGTGATTGCAGCCATGAAATTGAAAGACACTTACTCCTTGGAAGGGAAGTTATGACCAACCTAGATAGCATATTTAAAAGCAGAGACATTACTTTGCCAACAAAGGTCCGTCTAGTCAAGGCTATGGTTTTTCTAGTGGTCATGTATGGATGTGAGAGTTGGACTATAAAGAAAGCTGAGTGTCAAAGAATTGATGCTTTTGAACTGTGGTGTTGGAGAAGACTCTTGAGAGTCCTTTGGACAGCAAGAAGATCCAACCAATCCATCCTAAAGGAGACCGGTCCTGGGTGTTCATTGGAAGGACTGATGCTGAAGCTGAAACTCCAATACTCTGGCCACCTCATGTGAAGAGTTGACTCATTGGAAAAGACCCAAATGCTGGGAAGTTTTGGGGGCAGGAGGAGAAGGGGATGACAGATGATGAGATGGTTGGATGGTATCACCGACTCAATGGACACGGGTTTGGGTAGACTCCTGGAGTTGGTGATGGACAGGGAGGCATGGCATGCTGCGATTCATGGGGTCGCAAAGAGTTGGACACGACTGAGCGACTGTACTGAACTGAACTGAACAAATATTGCCGATTAGTGAACACCTATGTTTGGCAGCGGTGGCTGGGTCTTTGTAGCCACATGATGCTCAGTCACTGGCTAGGACTCAACCTGGAAGAGCTGGGCTTCACCATGATGTGCTGAGGCACCTGTTGAAGACATTGATTTTGGA
This sequence comes from Antilocapra americana, assembly GCA_007570785.1. NCBI lineage: Eukaryota > Metazoa > Chordata > Mammalia > Artiodactyla > Antilocapridae > Antilocapra > Antilocapra americana. Next base: position 1,947,052 of record ML662917.1, read on the forward strand.
GGCTATCAGCTAATAGCAGTCTTTCTTTCTTTTTTTGCAGTATGTGGAATGTTAGTTCCTGGACAGAAATCAAACCTGCATCCTCTGCCATGAAGGCACAAAGTCCTAACCACTGGACCACCAGGGAAGTCCCAAAATAAGTTCTTTCTTGATTGAAGATACAAGTTTGCCATCACAGGAGAAAACAGATGTCTCCCTCATTTTCATCAATAATATGAATCCCTTCTATGCTAAACAAGTAAGCTACAGAGAATTTTATTCTCATGGATCCTTTTTAGAGAAAACTGGCTCACTTACAACCTGCACAGGGAGAAACATAGACCAAAACTTTGTAATCAGTACTATAGTACTCATTAGTACTATTTATTAAGCACCTGATATTTTAAAATACTAAGCAAGGTACCCAGTAGAAATTCTCTTTAACCTTTACACTATTCATTGCCCATAGGTAACCCTTATCTCCAAGGATGGACCGTCCCACACTGTTGGCAAAAGTGAACAGATCAAAAGCTGCCACCTTCCCTGACTCGGGTTCAGATTCACTTTGGTCTCCTCTGTCCCACCTCTTTAGTTTTTGAACCCTGAATCTGTATATGACTTTGGCTGACACATGTTCCTGGTTTCATCTCCGAGTTTCTTCTCCTTTTGGCTACACCTGGTTTTGCTTCTCGGTTCCTCAGATACCGTGATACAGGCCTTGGTCTATTTCCTGACCGACACCCTGGTACCCTCAGGTCTCTGCTACCAGTCATGACAGAAAAAGACACCTAGCTCCATCTTCTGCCTACACAGGGATTATCCCTGCTTGGTCTCCTCCACTTGGGGAACAAGAAAAAATAAAATAATTAGGCAAGATATATATTGTGACCCCAACTTACAGATGAATAAACTGAGTCCTAGGGAACTTAGGTCATTGCTCCAAAGCTGCTATATTGCACAGCTAGGTGTAGTAGCTATTAAGACACATTGTTTAAAACTTGAGAAACAAGAGGAAAATTGGGTTGCCTGTCCTATCAGTGCTATCCTGGGATGTTGACAGGATCACCTGAGGATCTAGGGGATGTATGTGTATGCATTTTCCATTTACTATTAATTAAGGGCTCAGACGACAAAAGTTGTATGGTAATTTTTCTGTCTAATAGAAATTATTAACTCAAAGTTATAGTTTAATTACCCTTTGGACATTAACCAATTTTTCTGTTAGTAAATTTATTTCAAACTGCCTTTCCTGGTGGACAACAAATACGCTGGTCCTGAAAATGTTCTTTGAACTAGTGTTACTTTCTTACTGATCCCCTCATTAACAAGTTGAATAAAATCATTAACATATGTCCATTCTGTATTTGTATGAGAACCGTGTTTTTAACTTTGAAAAATCAATCTTTGACCCTATGATATTTGACTTTGGTGTCCTTGGTCTTTCCCCATATTAGATGATCTTTCAAAATGGGTATACTGTTATATATTGGAATAGAAAAAGAACTGTGACCCTCTGAGATTAATTTTCTCTAGAATTGAGAGATTTTATACTGCATATCTCTGCTCATGACAAGGGTAGACCCCCATCTTGGGGTCATGAGTTTGAGAAGAGTTTTCCTCTTCCAGTGATTTTAGAGGAGAGAATAGCTCAGGTACATTGACCATGTTCAGTTCAATCGTGTCCGACTCTTTGCAACCCCATGGACTGCAGTACGCCAGGCTTCCCTGTCCATCACCAACTCCCAGAGCTTGTTCAAGCTCATGTCCATTGAGTCGGTGCTGCCATCTAACCATCTCATCGATGCTCTGTCATCCCCTTCTCTTCCTGCCTTCAATCTTTCCCAGCATCAGGGTCTTTTCCAGTGAGTCAGTTCTTTGTATCAGGAGGCCAAAGTATTAGAACTTCAGCATCAGTCCTTCCAGTGAATATTCAGGGTTGATTTCCTTTAGGATGGACTGGTTGGATCTCCTTGCAGTCCAAGGGACTCTCAAGAGTCTTCTCCAACACCACAGTTCAAATGCATCAGTTCTTTTTTTTTTTTATTTTATTTTATTTTTTTTTAATTATTGTTTTTGCCATAGATTGTCATGATATCACCATGGGTTTACATATGCTTCCCCTCCGGGTCCCCCCTCCCTCCTCCCTCCCCCCCGGGAAATCTCGCTGCACCAGTCCCGAGCATCAATCCTGGGCTGGCGATTGATTAGACACATGACAATTAACATGCTTCAATGCCCTTCTCCCATATCATCCCACCCTTACCCTCATCCACAAAGTCCACAAGTCTATTCTATACATCTGCGTTCCTTTTGTTGTCTCCCATGTTGGGTTCTCATTACTGTCTTTCTAAATTCCATATATATGTGTTAATATACTGTATTGTTGTTTTTGCTTCTGGCTTACTTCACTCTGGATAATGGGCTCCAGTTTCGTCCATCTGAGTAGAATTGCTTCAAATGAATTTTTTTTTAATGCTGAGTAATATTCCATTGTGTATATATACCACAGCTTTCTTATCCATTCGTCAGTTGATGGGCATCTAGGTTGCTTCCATGTCCTGGCTATTGTAAACAATGCAGCGATGAACATTGGGGTGCACGTGGCTCTTTCAATTCTGGTTTCCTCGGTGTATATGCCCAGCAGTGGGATTGCCGGGTCATATGGCAGGTCTATTT
>ML662917.1:1954706-2014409 GCA_007570785.1 Antilocapra americana
GCAAAGTAATGTCTCTGCTTTTTAATATGCTGTCTAGTTTTGTCATACCTTTTCTTCCAAAGAAGAAGTGTCTTTTAATTTCATGTCAGCAGTCACCATCTGCAGTGATTTTGGACCCCAAGAAAATTGACCATGAGATAAGTCTAAAAAAAATTGTTCCTGAGATTGAATCAAACCCTGCGTGTTTGAAGCAGAAGCTTGAATTCCTCTTTGAGGGCTCTTTTGCTTTGGGAAGTCTTTGAGACATAAGGTAAAGCCAGGACCTTATTCCCTAATGGACTATGAAGAATCAATTTACTCTGTATAATGCAAAAACAATTGTTTTTCTTGTGGGCAGTGTGACATGCTGAGAGTTTATGGTGCTTTGTGTCATGGGAACTGTTGATGCCTGGCAAGATACTGGAGCCTCTTCTACTCCTAACATGTAAAAATGCTAGATTAAGTAGGAAAAAAAGTATTTCTTAAAGCATAGCTGAGTTCAAAAGTAAATAAAAATTAAATTAAAAAAAAGTAAATTTCCAGGTGTCAGAAGAACAAGGAATGTTAGAATCAAAGCACTGAGGGGGAATTGAAGGCACACAACTTTTGGAGTATTGAGCCTGAAGACATAACTCAGGGGCTGTACTATCTACATGAGAACTGGACTGGATCCCAGGCTAAACGAGCCCGTCAAATCAAGAACTCAGACCTAGGCTCTCTAAACAAAGGTGGGCACTAGAAAAGGGTTTCTTTGTCCTTAGTCAGGGAGTAGCATAGAATGTACATAAGAAGAGTGCCCACCATGGGCCACTGGAGGAAACAGAGCTACTGCAAGAAACTAGAACCCTGAGCATGATCTCTGCCTAGAGGTGGGTACAAGTTTGCACTACTTTAGAGTATGAGTTTCCTCTGCTGAAAAACTTGCTGTTTGAAACTGATCTGGTATCTGTGAATTTTGCAAGGCCAAAGCAGAGGCAAATCTTAAACCATCTAACTGAGATACCTCCTCAGCCAGGGCACACAGAGGACTCTCATAGAAGAGAATTCCCACTGAAAATGAGCTCACAGCAACAAAACAAATAATTACAAAGTACATGAGGATAGTCTCTGCCTGGAGGGTCTGCTCTGAGTGGTGCTGATAATCAAAGAATCCCTAGCAAGGAGCCACAAGCTTATCCCTAGCAAGATAATTTGGGGGAATTATCTTCTCCGTTTTTCTTATTCTTAATGAGTGTGTCAAAAAAGGAACGTTTGCTTCCTTAAGCAATGGAAAGGGTTGTGCTTCTGTTTGGGCACCATCAGAAGGTGATTCTGAGACAAGCAATTTAGTGCTAGCAGGTCATTTGGGCTGTACAGAAATCACTTGGGGGTAAGGATGTTGATGCAGAGAAAGCAAGGCAGATAAGGTCCTATTTTCTACCCCCACATTTTGGCTGTGGTGAGGTACATGGGATCTTACTTCCCTTATCAGAAATTGAACACATACCTCCTGCATTGGAAGCGCAGATTTTGAACCACTGGACCACCAGGCAAGTCTGATGAGGTAGATTTTTAAACCAACTTCTATGATGGGTACCTGAACTTTAACTTAACGTTATGGGGCAACTCTGCAGAAATGGTATCAAATATGCAGCTATGAATTATCCCACCCAAGGGAAGCCAGAGCTGGAATATTAATAATGAGATATGACTTATAATGGGGGATAATAATTTCAATGAGAGTTTTGGCTGAGGGCTGTTGGCAGTGAGTTAATTCCTTGGCACTTCTGCCCTGCTGCACCAAGCAGAGTAGTTCCAGGAAAAGGAAAAAACCAGAACAAAACCTTTAGACATAGAGATGCAGCTGCTGATCACTGGAAGTCAGAAACAACACAGAGAAATGATTAGGATGGGAAGGTGACAGACGGAGCACTGAGAGTGTGTCAGTGCAAGTGACTTTGGACTGTGTCTCTGCCTTTTCATTCCCTTTCCCTAGATGGGAGTGGACACAGTACAGGCAGAGTATGGAACCCCTTCTCAGGAGCACATTTATGAGTTTCTTTTTCCCCTCTGACTCTCCTCTCTTCTAGTCCTGGGAAGCCTTAATATAGCTTTAGGTGATTCTGCTTGATCTGGTCTTCTTCTAGATATTTCTGGGTCTACCCTGAAGCCTTTGGGGCCTTAGCTTTTGATAACCAAACCACTCAGGCTCTTGGGATCCAGAATCTTTTCTCTCATAAATTTATATCTGTTCTACAGAGAGCTTCAAAAACATATTTTTGTAGCACAAAAATAAATGATTCTTTTCTCTCTTTCTGCACCTGTTAATAAGGGAAGTGATGTGAGGTTATAAAGAAGTTACTAATAAAGAAAATCACGTTGCTTTAAATTGCAAAATACTGTGCTGCTATAGGAAATATGGTGCTGCTTTGTTGTCTGTAGGTAGGCTTAATTCCTCAGTGTGGACCCATGCCCTGTAGCCTGCCATGCTCCTCTGTTCATGGGTTACTCCAGGAAAGGATATTGGAGTAGGTTGCCATTCACTTCTCCAGGGGATCTTCCTGACCTAGGGATTGAACCCACATCTCCTGCATTGCAGGCAGACTCTTTACTGACTGAGCCACCAGTGAAGCCCTGCTTGTTGTCTTTAAATCACCTTAAATTCTGTTTTGTTTCCATTCCCACTGGGCAGGTAATCTCAAGCATTCCTGGGGAAACTCCCCTTTTACCATTACATGAGAATCCAAGAGTCTTACAGAGATAAGGGGGAAAGCCCTTTGCAGTAAGGAATTTGATCTTTCCAAATGAGTGGTCAGGTCTTTGCCCTGGCTCTTGGAGTTAAATTCTGAACACTGGGAAATTCCCCTGTGATAGGAGTGTCATTGTTATGCATAGTTATCTCCTTGGACCACAGATAGTATTTTATGTTAATGACTTAGGGTGGGACCAACTAGAGATCTCTTCAAGAAAATTAGAGATACCAAGGATGCATTTCATGCAAAGATGGGCTCAATAAAGGATGGAAATGGTAGGGACCTAATAGAAGCAGAAGATATTAAGAAGAGGTGGCAAGAATACACAGAAGAACTATACAAAAACAATCTTCATGACCCAGATAATCACGATGGTGTGATCACTCACCTAGAGCCAGATATCCTGGAATGTGAAGTCAAGTGGGCCTTAGGGAGCATCACTACAAACAAAGCTAGTGGAGGTGATGGAATCCAGTTGAGTTATTTCAAATCCTGAAAGATGATGCTGTGAAAGTGCTGTACTCAATATGCAAACAAATTTGGAAAACTCAGCAGTGGCCACAGGACTGGAAAAGGGAAGTTTTCATTCCAATCCCAAAGAAACACAATGCCAAAGAATGCTCAAACAACCACACAATTGTACTCATCTCACATGCTAGTAAATTAATGTCAAAATTCTCCAAGCCAGGCTTTAGCAATACATGAACCATGAACTTCCAGTTGATCAAGCTGGATTTAGAAAAGGCAAAGGAACCAGAGATTGAGTTGTCAACATCCACTGGATCATCGAAAAAGCAAGAGAGTTCCAGAAAAACATCTATTTCTGCTTTATTGACTATGCCAAAGCCTTTGACTGTGCGGATCACAATAAACTGTGGAAAATTCTGAAAGAGATGGGAATACCAGACCACCTGACCTGCCTCTTGAGAAACCCATATGCAGGTCAGGAAGCAACAGTTAGAACTGGACATGGAACAACAGAGTGGTTCCATAAGAAAAGGAGTACATCAAGGCTGTATATTGTCACCCTGCTTATTTAACTTATATGCAGAGTACATCATGAGAAACTCTGGGCTGGATGAAGCACAAGCTGGAATCAAGATTGCTGGGAGAAATATCAGTAACCTCAGATATGCAGATGATACCACCCTTCTGGCAGAAAGTGAAGAAGAACTAAAGAGCCTCTTGATGAAAGTGAAAGAGGAGAGTGAAGAAGTTGGCTTAAAACTCAACAATCCGAAAACTAAGATCATGGCATCTAGTCCCATCAGTTCATTGGCAATAGATGAGGAAACAGTGGAAACAGTGTTAAACTTTATTTTGGGGGGCTCCAAAATCACTGCAGATGTTGACTGCAGCCATGAAATTAAAAGACACTCCTTGGAAGGAAAGTTATGACCAACATAGACAGCATATTAAAAAGCAGAGACATTACTTTACCAACAAAGGTCCGTCTAGTCAAGGCTATGGTTTCTCCAGTAGTCATGTATGGATGTGAGAGTTGGACTATAACGAAGGCTGAGCACTGAAGAATTTATGCTTTTCGACTGTGGTGTTTCTTGAGAGTCCCTTGGACTGCAAGGAGATCCCGCCAGTCCATCCTAAAGGAAATCAATCCTGAATATTCATTGGAAGGACTGATGCTGAAGCTGAAATTCCAATACTTTGGCAACAACGAAGACCCAGCAGAGCCAAAAATAAATAAATCCTTTTTTTAAACAGAAATTGGAGTGGGAGACAGGGGAATTGGATGAAGATGGCCCAAAGTCACAAACTTCAAGTTATGAGACAAATACGTACAGATAGTCTCTGACTTAGGATGATTCAACTAACCACTTTTTGAATTTCCAATGGTGTGAAAGTGATAAACATTCCACAGAAACTATATTTTGCATTTTGATTTGATTCCCAGATTGGAGATATGTACAACAGTGTTCTCTCATGCTGCTGGGTACCAGCAGAAGTGATCCATGGCTTGCAGTCAGCCACATGATCATGAGAAGAAACCAGGAGAGCACTAACAATCATTCTGTGCCTGTGTAGGCATTGTGTTTTTCACTTTCAGCAGTGAACGTAAAAAGTGAAAGTGAAAGTCACTCAGTCGTGTCTGACTCTTTGCAACCCCATAGAGTTTATAGTCCATGGAATTCTCCAGGCCAGAATACTGGAGTAGGTAGCCTTTCCTTTTTCCAAGGGATCTTCCCAACCCAGGTCTCCCACATTGTAGGTGGTTTCTTTATCAGCTGATCTACAAGGGAAGCCCCACTTTCAGTAGAGTATTCAATAAATTACATGAGATTATCAAATAGGCTTCGTGTTATATGATTTTGCCTAAGTGTAAGCTACTGTTAAATGTTCTGAGCACGTTTAAGGTGTGTTAGATGCAGGTGTGATATTCAATAGGTTAGGTGTATTATGTGCGTCTTATTTTTATTTATTTGTTTATGGTTGCGCTGCATCTTCATTGCTACATGGGCTTTCTATAGTTGTGGCAAATAGGAGTTACTCTCTAGCTGCAGTGTGAGGGCTTCTCATTGTGGTGGCTTCTCATGTTAAGGAGCATGAGCTCTAGGGTACACTGGCTTCAGTAGTTGTGGCACATGGGCTCAGTAGTTGCAGTTCCCTGGGTCTAGGGCATAGGTTCATTAGTTGTAGTGCTGAGGCTTAGTTGCCATGTGGCATGTAGGATCTTCCCAGAGCAGGGATTGAAACCATGTCCCCTGCATTGGTAGCTGAATTCTTAAGCACTGTACCACCAGGGAAGTCCTAAGTGTATTTTCAACTTTCAGTGTTTTCAGTGTTTCCAACTTGCAGTGGGTTTATCTGGACATAATCTCATTGTGGGCTTCCCAGGTAGTGCTAGTGGTAAAGAACCCACCAATACAGGAGATGTAAGAGACGCTGGTTTGATCCCTGAGTCAGGACAATCCCCTGGAGGAGGAAATGGCAAATCACTCCAGTATTCTTGCCTGGAAGATCCCATGGACAGAGGAGCCTGGTGGGTTACAGTCCATAGGATTACAAAATGTTGGACATGACTGAAGCAACCTAGAAAGGCAAGGCAACTTAATTGTAATTTGAGGAGAATCTGTATCAAATGTGTAATGTAAAACATGATAGTTAACACTGTTTTATAATACATTTGAAAGTTACTACAAGCTGGAATCAATATTGCCGGGAGAAATATCAGTAACCTCAAATATGCAGATGATACCACCCTTATGGCAGAAAGCAAAGAGGAGCTGAAGAGCCTCTTGATGAAAGTAAAAGAGGGAAGTGAAAAAGTTGGCTTAAAGCTCAACATTCAGAAAACTAAGATCATGGCAATCTGGTCCTATCACTTCATAACAAATAGATGGGAAAACAATGGAAGGAGTGACAGTTTATTTTCTTGGGCTCCAAAATCACTGCAGATGGTGACTGCAACCATGAAATTAAAAGACACTTGCTCCTTGGAATGAAAGCTATGACCAATGTAGACAGCATACTAAAAAGCATAGACATTATTTTGCCGACAAAGGTCCATCTAATCAAAGTTGTGGTTTTTCCAGTAGTCATGTATGGATGTGGGAGTTAGACGATAAAGATAGCTAAGCACCAAAGAATTGATGCTTTTGAACTGTGGTGTTGGAGAAGACTCTTGAGAGTCCCTTGGACTGCAAGGAGATCCAGCCAGTCCATCCTAAAGGAAATCAGTCCTGAATATTCTTTGGAAGGACTAATGCTGAAGCTGGAACTCTAATACTTTGGCCATCTGATGCGAAGAACTGACACATTTGAAAAGATCCTAATGCTGGGAAGGATTGAAGGCCGGAGGAGAAGGGGATGACAGAGGATGAGATGGTTGGATGACAGCACTGACTTGATGGACATGAGCTTGAGCAAGCTCGGGGAGTTGGTGATGGACAGGAAAGCCAGCATGCTACAGTCCATGGGGTTACAAATAGATGGACGTGACTTAGAGACTGAACTGAAAGAGAGTAGTAGATCCTAAAAGTGTATCTCAAAAAAATTTTTTTGGTAACTGTATGAGGTGATGGACATTAACTAAACATTGTAGTAATCATTTTGCAGTGTATATATGTCAAGTCAGTGTGCTGTACATCTTAAAATTATACAGTATTGTGTGTTAATTAGATCTCAGTAAAACTGCAAAAACAGGGGGGAAAAAACTTCTACACTTGTAGTTAGTGTCAGAATTCTTGCGCAGAATTGGCAATCTCTTAGACTGTCTTTAGTCATGCAGTCTGGCTAATTTCAAGTCGCCCCTAATTTTCATTTCATGGTAGCTGATTATTCTGTAGTCATAGAGTTACCCTTGAGATACAGCAGTCCTTTGCTGTTTTTATAAATGCTTTTGTTAAATAGCTTTATATATGTATCTACATATATATGTAGATATATAGATGTATATGTAAATTGTGTCCAATCCTTTGCAACCCCATGGACTGAAGTGTACCACGCTCCTTTGTCCTTTGCTATCTCCCAGAGTTTGCTCAGATTCATGTCCATTGAGTTGGTGATGCTATCTAATCATCTCATCCTCTGCTGCCCTCCTCTCCTTTTGCCTTCAGTCTTTTCCAGCATCAGTCTTTTCCAGCATCAGGGTCTTTTCCTGTGAGTCACACATTCGGTTTCTCCAGGTTTTAGTTACCACCATGTGGGAGCTTTACTTGAGAAATTCGAACTCTTAGTTGCAGCATGTAGAATCTAGCATTCTGACTTGGGATCGAACCTGGGCACCTTGCCTTGGGAGCATGGAGTCTCAGCTGCTGGACCATCACTGGACCCCAGTCCTTTGCTCTTGTGCCCTGCATGTGTCACAGAATTTGCAGAGGTAAGAACCACACCCTCCATGGCTATGTCCACCTTGCACCAACCTCTTTGAATGTTGCTGCCTCCCTGAGATTCTGCCAAATCACTGCTCCCTTTCTCTGCTTATCAACAAAAGTATTCATAGTAACACTGTCCATAATAGCTCCAAACTTGAAACAGTCCAAATGTTCATCAAAGGTAGAACGGATAAGTTAATTGTGGTATAGTCACACAATGAGGTATTATACAGCCCCAAGAGTGAACAAACCTACATGCCACACAATATCATGAATGAATCTCACAATGTTAAATGAGAGAAACTAGAAACAAGAACATTTAGGACAGTAGAGTTTGTCACTGTAAAATATGTCTCTTTGGCATATTAGTTGTTTTAACAACTTATTGACCAGAGATGTATTAATATGTCTTTTGTTACCCAAAAGTTATTGACTGAAGTGTTTTAGTATTCACTTACATAACAAATCACTCTACATATGCAAACATATGTTTGCATTAGTCTCTACAAAAATCCCCTGGTCAATATGTGTTAAACTATTATTTTCTGAGAAACAGTAGGCGTACAAAGCTTCCATCTCTGTACTTGGAAAAAAAGGATGACCAAAAATCTAGAAACCTATCTATGGAGAAGGCAGGGACTTAAATCTGCACCACAGTCACCCTTGTTTACTGTGAAGGGACCCTTCCAGGGAATCTCCCATAACTGACTCTCTCACCCTCAGTCATCCTCTTTTGTGTTTAGCTGTAGAGGATATTTAAGGTGAGGGCTTTGCCCATCTTGGTGAGTTATTCAGTATGCCTGGGTCTCTCCCATGTCTACCTTTAATAAATTTTTTATTGTCTCCTGTTAATCTGTTTCTTCTCAATTTGACTTTTAGACAAGCCAGAAGAACTTGGAATTGTAAAGAAACATTTCTTCCTCCCTAGCAAGTAAAAACTGTATGGTTTCATTTATATACATTTTAAAAACAGGTAAAACTAATCTAAAGTATTTAAGGATACTAGTTGAAGGAGAGAAGAACATGCCACCCCCAAATATGCCTCTTTGGCATAAAGATTATTTTGAGTTGACATATTTTTGAGAAAAAGTAGACAAAGGAGAGGGGCTCCCTAGGTGGTACTAGTGGTAAAGAACCCATTTCCCAATGCAGGAGACATAAGAGACGTAGGTTCAATCCCTGGGCTGGAAAGATCCCTTGGAGAAGGAAATGGCAATCCACTCCATTATTCTTGCCTGGAGAATCCCATGGACAGAGAAGCTTGGTGGGCTACAGTCCATAGAATCACAGCATCGGACAAGACTGAAGTGACAGCCGGACAGACACAGGAGAAACTCTAAAATCAGAATAGAATTTACTCTTTTGTGAGGAAAATTTACATTCCTAAGGTTAATCTCTATTTTTAAGGGTGTCTCTCTCTGTACCAGGAAGAGGAGGATAACTTTAAATCACAAGGAGCTCTCACTGTAGAGAAGGCATGAACTGAAATCTACTAACATTCTGTGTTTTTCTGGTGACCTTCCAGAACTGGTCTCCTTGCATACGTGTTCAGTCGCTTCAGTCGTGACCTCATGGACTGTAGCCCACTAGGCTCCTCTGTCCTTGGAATTCTCCAGGGAAGAATACTGGAGTGAGTTGCTATGCCCTCCTCCAGGGGATCTTCCTGACCCAGAGGTTGAATCCAGGTCTCTTACATCTTCTGCATTGGCAGCTGAGTTCTTTACCACTAGCACTTACCCCCTCCTGAAAATGATTATTTAAAGTGGTGTCTTGGGCCATGTTGGAGAGCTTCACTCAGTTTCCCTGGGTCTCTCCCATGTACACAGAAGGAATATATATAAATAAACTGTTTTTTTCCCTCCCATTAATCTGTCTTTTATTACTGACAGTCTCAGTCAAGAGCTCAGAAAGGTAGAGGGAAATTTAGTTTTCCTCACCCATGTGGTTATTCAAGGGAAAGAATGTGCAAGAGGGCTTCTGGAACCCTAAACATATTCCCTTTCTTGATCTGGAGACTAGTTATATGTATGTGTTCACTTGGTGAAATTTTGTATAGCTACACACTTATTATTTGCACATTATATATGTTACATTTCAATTAAAAGTTTACATTAACATGACATCCCACTCTCTCTGGCCCCTCAAGGCCACTTCTCTTCAGTGAACTTGGGGTTTAGAAAAAATTCTGGGACAGGAGGTATCTTGTACCGACGTTTGCCTGGGGTGACCAACTTGTCCCAGCTTGCTTGGGACTTTCCCATTTTTTTGTACTGAAGTTTCACATGCCAGGAACTCCCTCTAAGCAAGTCCTGGACAAACTGAGAGAGTTGGTCCCCCTATTTCAGTCTACAAATACAAGTTTGAGAAGGACCATAAAAAGAATTGACTAATCTTCTGGAATGAGGGGGAGGAAGAACATACATTATGCTGTCAGTAAATTATCTCACCACAATATTTAGAGTTTACTCATGCCCATAATTAACAAAAGTTCTGTTTGGACAATCAAAGGAACACTGTATTACTTTAAAAGTCAGAATCTACATTAATCTAAAAGCTCAGGGCACACATACACACAAAACCAACGTCTGAACCTAGATCCAGAGGGAGATACTCAGTTGGAAAGTTTACTTTTAGAAAGGTCAAGTAATTCTCCCTGAAGTTCCTGTAGACAAGTGATTTCAGAGATAGAGGCCCCCTGAGATCTGAAGGCAATGCTGTTATAATACAAATAAACCTTCATGCAACCCAGCTGTGACATTTGATACCAGAGAGAATATGAATGAAAATATCCAGCACCACTCTGGCTTTTCTCGAATGCAAAGGGAATTGTCAGAGACAACTATAATTTGCAAAGACAAAACCCCAAACATGTGAATTTCCATTTATAGGTCAAAGGATGAAGATGCAGCTACCAGAAAGATTGAGTTCAGTCCTGGCCAAACAGTTCCGAAATGAGAAGCCAGAGAAGAGAGGACCTAGCTTAAATGAACTTCTCAGTCAGTAAGTCCCTTAAACAAAGTATTGTTCCTTTAACGTCTTCCATTGTCCAGTGATTAAATAGGCTCCCACACAGCCCTGATTAAAAACATTTTCTGGGGCACATTTCTCCAATTCCAGTTCTATAGCACTTAATGTTCCCTCCAAAATTGCTTTGGGGAGAGCAATCTCATGTCAGCGAAAAGAATTCAAAAGTGCTTCCTTACAAGGGCTGAAAGAAATTTGTACCTTCAATCCCCAACTTGCAAAATACCAAGCTTTAGATTGGTTTTGGAAAAAAGTTCATAAAGTAAATTCAACAAGCCTGATATTGAATGAGATAAGCTTTAGTGAGTCTATACACACATTTAGTCTTTAAAACTATCATTTTAAAATAGGTGATTACCAATATTTTTCAACAGAATGTACCTTTTTACCCAAGTAAACTATTTGGAGAGTACGTTTTATAAGCATTAGCTTTTATAGACTGTCTCCTTTTCAGAGGCAATACTTTAAACTTTTGCCTTCACAATTTCTTGACACACTATATATTTAAATCTTGCATGCACACAGCTTAGTATTCAGACCTCAAAGGGACCCCATGTGGGTTTATGGATCTTTTCTGTCTAGTGCCTTCTAGTACTCTGCCCAGTATACACATCTACCTCCACTGGACAGTCTGGTTTTGGGTTTTTTGGTGTTTTTTGGGGGTGGGAGGGGGCACTGCATGGCATGCACAAACCCACGCCCCCTGCAGTGGAAGCTCAGAGTCCTAACCATGGGATGGCCAGTGAAGTCCCTGGACAATTTTTCTGGATTCATAGGTGAAAGGAAACAGAATTTGCTACCCCAACATATGCCTCTTAAGCATATTGATTTGGTGTGGGGGGTGCTGATTATTATTATTTTTTCTCATTTCGTAAGCTTCCTTTATTCTGGAGTAAAAAACATGACTATCAGCAGAGGTAAGGGTGAGTATGAGCCTTATTTCTTCTAAGGAATCCTATAAAAGTTACCTTTCTAGATGAATGGCCTCAGTTCTCATTCTCACCTGGCTGTTTAGCTTCTGATTTAGACTTCAAACTGAAGATGTCCAAAACTAGGTTCCTGCTTCCATATGCCAAGCCCTGTGTACTGTGCCCTTTATCTCAAAGGGAATAACAGGCTTATAGCTACTCAGGCAAATTCTAGGTTCAGTCCTGTCTCTCTCACCACCTGACTTAAATAGTGGCTTGTGAGAACATACCTGAATCCAGCCAGTTGTCTCCAGCTCAGCTCCACCAACCAGTCCAAACTGGCCCATGCCTGGGTGGTCGCAGCCACCTCCTCTGGCATCTCCTTCCTGCCCATCTGTTTTCCACCAGGTGGTTTTGAAAGCAAGTCCGAATGTGTCTTTCCCCAGCTCAGAACCTTGGGAAGTCCCCATCCCCTTAGAAGAAAACTGATTCTTAGCTATTCTTCCTTTTACCTGAAGCTGCAGACTGGGACTAACCTGGGAGCCCTTAAAAATAGTCATGCCATTTACGGAGCTGAGCTGAATGAAATCTGCATCCTTAGTGAAGGGGTTTGCAAATTATTGAGCTGTTTATTTTTGAGACACTTCAGAAAGGAGAATCTCTGAAAACAGAGAAGATGCACTTTTGTAAGAAACATTTACATGTATAAAGGGAATCTCCATTTGTCAGGGCTCCTTTTTCTTTGCTTCAGAAAGAAGAGGATGATGTTGAAGTCTCTGGAACCTGTCATCAATGGAGAAGGCAGGGGCTTAAATCTGCACAACAACCTTACCCTTGATTCCTGTGCTTTTCCGGATAGTCTCTCATGACTGGCTGCCCTCCCGTCCCCCCCCCCCAACATCCTTCTTTCTCTTGACTTGGAGGTGGTATTTAAGGTGGTGGCTTAAGCCATTTCAAGGAGTTACTCACTTTTCCTAGGTCTCTCGCATGTATACAGGAGGAAGATATGTTACTAAATTTATGTGTTTTTTTTTTTGTTACTCTTTTATTTGCAGGGGGTTTCTAAGACAAGAACCTGGAAGACCAGAGGGAAAATTAGTTTTCTTCCTCTATATGCACAATGATGTGAATTGGGACAGGTTGTTTTGCCCGTGTCCACTTTGGAACAGATCCCTCACAGCCTTTTTCATGTGTGACTCTAATTCTTCCCTCCAAATGGATCCACAGCTTAGCACAATTCTGGGGAGCATCTTTCACATACTTAATCCAAAGGGTGCCATTCAATTAGAGCTATGTTCTGTGTAGACTCTGCCTCACCCTCCAGTTCTATTTCTGTGCACTTGAAATGGGTCACTTGTTCACAGTGCCTTTAAAGCCATGGCTTCCATGAATTTTTTTAATATTTAATTTTTAAAAATTATTTTTGGTTGCACTGGGTCTTTGTTGTAGTACACAGGCTTTCTCTAGTTGTGGCCAGCAGGGTTATGGTGCTCGCACTTCTCATTGCAGTGGCTTCTCACAGGCTCTAGAGGGTAGCTCAGTAGTTGCGGGCTTAGTTGCTCCATGGCATGTGGGATCTTCCCAGACCAGGGATGGAATCCATGTTCCCTGCATTGGCAGGTAGATTCTTAACCTCTAGACCACCAGGGAAGTCCCTCCATAAATTTTTGATTGTTTACCCTATTACTAAAGATTATTGATCACACTCTTTAATATATATGTGTATGTCTGTGTGTCCCTTTATAAAGTATATACTTGGGCACACAAACACAGTAAAGAATTTTTAAATGCTTGAAATAGAAAATAAACGTGTAGAACTTCTAACAGTTTTTGAGATCATCAGATTGGATGCAAAAGCAAGGTCGAAATACATGGCCTTCAAAACCCCAGTTTGGATTTAAAGATTATTGTTGTTGCTGTTCAGTCGTTCAGTCATGTCTGACTCTTTGTGACCCCATGGACTGCAGCACAGCAGGCTTCCCTGCCCATCACCAACTCCTCGAGCTTGCTCAAACTCATGTCCATTGAGTTGGTGATGGCATCCAACCACTCTTCCTCTGTCGTCCCTTCGCCTGCCCTCCATCTTTCCCAGGATCAGGGTGTTTTCCAATGAGTCAGCTCTTCACATCCGATAGCCAAAGTATTGGGGCTTTAGCTTCAGCATCAGTCCTTTCAAGGTTGATTTCCTTTAGGATTGACTGGATTTAAACATGCAAATAAGTTAAAAGTGTGAGCAAAGCATAGAGAAATATATACCATATCAAAATAACACTTATCAAAGTAAAGCTACAGTGGTTATATTAATTGTTGTTGTTTAATTGCTAAGTCATATCCGACTCTTTTGCTTTCTCACGGACTGTAGCCCACCAGGTTCCTCTGTTCACAGGATTTCCCAGGCAGAAATACTGGAGTGAGTTGTCATTTCCTTCCCCAGGGGATCTTCCCAACTCATGGATAGAACTCACATCTCCTGCATTGGCAGGCAGATTCTTTACCACTGAGCCACCAGGGAACCTCACTTATGTTAATATTAAAGTAAATTTCAGGGAGAAAAATAGTGTCAGTGGTGAAGAGGGAGACAAATCTTCAGTCTGTTCCTACTAAACATCTTTCCCAGAAATGTGTAACATGGCAGATTGCTCGTGGGGAATTCTGGGACTTTGGCTCCCATCATCATTTCCTTTTGAAAACTCAGCAAGTACTGTGTATCACTTTGGACACTAAGAGGAAAGAAGCCCTTTATTAACTTAGAGCACATAATGACCTTACAACATTAATACAATATTCTTAACAAGAAGAAAGGGAGGTATGTTGCAGAAGTGGGTGAGGGGCAAACAGAGAACCACAGAGTAACTGCATGCCAGTGGAGCAAAAGCATGAATTTTGTCAAACGTGCACTTGGTTGTTAAAGACCTTTGGATCTTGGCTCTACCAATCATGAGCTATGGGACTTCAGGCAAGTTATTCTGTGTGAAGCTCATTTTCCACATTTGTAAATACTGATAGAATAGTAATAGAAAGCACTTCTCTAATTTGTTGTGAGACCAGGAGACTATATGAAGAGCATGAAAATGTTAATTGTCATATTAATGTTGCCAGTCATTTCGCCTGGTGTCTTCTCAGCCATTATCTCCCACCAGAGATACAGAACTGAGACACTGTATCACATAATTGTGTTTCCACAGTTTGTATCCTTAGTCCTCTCTCTTGGTTGAATATTCAGAGACATTAAAATGAGGTTAAATGTCTTTTTACCCATTGTGACTGCTTTCATGAAGTTTAATAGTCTGAATTATATAATCCCACCATGCCTTCTCCCTGTTAGACTAGAAAAGATCCAACTCTCTTGCAACTACTTTGGTTAAATATATTCCAGTATATTTTAGGATTATTAAAAGGAAGATACATTAATTCATTAACCAAATAAAAATGTATTGAGGGTCCACCAAATAACGTTATAGGTACCAGGTATAGAGCAGTGAACAAGATAGACCAAGTAGACCCTTATATGGCATACCAGTATAAATATCATAATACAAATTTCTTAAAATCTGTTGACTGTGTTCCAGAACTTCCTTTTAGAATGGTCATTGTCTCCATTCTCAAATAAAATTGGTAATTTGTATTTAGACAGTGCAAATTTATGAAGCTATCTTTAGTACTAGAAGAGATGAAGGAATCTGGGATAGATTTAGCATACAAAATGAACATCAAGAAAATAACATAGAATAAAAATTAATGTGCTGAGAAAGAGAAAGAATAATCTGTTTGTGAAGTCATTAATTTTTCATCCTTTTTAAATAAAGGTTTATTTTATAAGAAGGGAGGAAACATTATCAGGTACTTGGAATATGTTCCAAGCTCCAAATTCACATTAAATATATCTGAAATAAAATGTGACAATTTGGGGAAGTAACATCAGCAGTCTGACAAGCATACTAAAAACTAATAACAGTGCATGTTTTTCTCATGTTTACAGTTACTGAAGTCACTGTGTTGCTGTTTTACTCAACTTTCAAAATCAAGTTTTTGACAGAGCCCAGAAAGTCAGCTTCATTGCTAGTTATGAGACACAATTTGAGCATTTATACCAGTCATACCAAAACTAGCAAAAGTTTAGCTGCATTTTTTTTGTGGGAGGAGCTGTTTCCTTTTTGAAAGTGAGTCCTTTGCTACTGTGTGATATGACAATCAGAGGGTGCCAGTTTTCTATTTTGCTGGCCCCTGTGCCTTCTGCAAGTTGCTGACTCACTTTATGGGGTGGAATTAAGAACCTGTCTGAATCAATAGGCATTTTTGGCAGAAAGTGCTAGTTTACCCCCCAGCACATATTTGCTCTTTCTTTTAAGGAAATAGAATCTTAGCTGGGCACAGCACTTACCAAGGTTGGCAAGATCTTGGAAAGCAGCTCACAGGCATCCGAAGCAATAGCATTGGGGTAAATAAGAAAGATTTACAAGCTGAGTAGTCTGTGGCTTTTTCCTACTTTTAGCAACATCCTATAGAGGGATGGACCCCAGTCAGAGCTAGCCAGACAGCAACCCAAAATGGAAGAAAACCTAGCTCAGTCAGGAATCATTCTTTGCATGTGGCCTGCGATTTCAGAGCCCCACACAATTGAAAAAGTCAACTGCTTTCTACAACTCCACAGTGAAGCTGTTTAAAGGGGCTGCTGAAGAGGAAGACTTGGCCAGAGATAATACTGTGGCTGCCCAAGGACCTTCCCTCTCAACCACTAAATGAGAGCTGGAGCAGTGGTAAAGAGCGTACCTCAGCTCTCTGTATCTGCAGGATCTGCATCCGTGGATTCAAGCAATCTAGAATAGAAATTTTTCAAGGAAAAAAAATTCCAGAAAGTTCCAGAAAGCAAAATTTGAATTTACGACACTGGCAAATATTTATGTAACACTTTACATTGTATTTGTGACTATTCCCATAGCATTTGCATTATATTAGATATCATAAGTAATCTAGAGATGATTTAAAGCATATGGGAGAATGTGTATGGGTTACATGCAAATACTGTGCCATTTTATACAAGGGATGTAAACATCCATAGATTTGCATATCATGGGGATCCTGGAACCAGTCTCCCTAAGGTACTGAAGGACAACTGTATTAAGGATGTCAATTTCCCACCCAAACCTATTAAGAAGAGCTTAAGAAAGCAGCCATCAAGTTAAAGCAGAGGAAGATGAGTCAGCACAGAGAAGAGTGGAATAGTTAAGAGAATTTGCCTGGAAAACTAATAACTAAGGCTGTGGTTACTTTTTCTTCTTTTTTCTTTAACTTTTCTTTTTTGATTATCTTTTTACATTTTTTAAAAAAATGAATATATTATTATTGGATCAAACTTTACCCTCTGGAGCTGCGCTTGGGGCCACTCTGACACTGTCTACTCATTACCAATCAAGGAGAGAGGCTTTGGCATAAGGCATAGCTGCAGTGCCTTCTGGAAATACTTGGGAAACAGGAAGGCATTAGCATTCCCTGGAACCAGGATCACCACACTGACATAGAGGAAGAAGGGCATTTCATCTGCCAGGGCCAAGGGCCCATTAATGAACATGGCCACTTCGCAGTTTGGCTGCATGCCACTGATGACACCATGATCCCTGGGGAGCGCTGAGGTGAGGTGGATGCATTTGAGGTGAAGTGGATGCATCTTCCCCAGCAGGACAGGCCTTTGAGCAGGATGGATGGCCAGTACTGCCAGAATGTGCTGTCAGCGAGCATCCAGAGCACAGCCTGTGGGGTTACCAAGGGTATCAATCAGATCCAGACCCAGACTGGGCCAGATGAGAGCCAGTGCTGGGGTCCCCCAGCTGCAGGAGGGACCACTATTTCCCCTTGGTGTCCACCCATTGCTGCACACCTTCGGCTAAGAAGCTGCAGAACTGGAACAGCTGTAGGAGGGTGCCTGGGGCAGGATGGCTTTGGCTCCATGGGAAGCACAGTTCCAGGGGGCCATGACAGGTCATAGGACCGGGCCTTGGGCACTTGCACCTCGTGGTCTGGTCCCTGGGAACTGCAAGCCCATTTATCCCTGGGCCCTTATTTCCTTCTGTCTCCTTCATCCAGAGAAGTTCATGGTCAAGACAGGCTTCTGCTGCCTAGCAGCATCTTACTTCTATATGTAATTCACAAGCAGCAAATAGAACAGAAGCCTATTAAGTGTTACAGGAATTTGAAAGCCAAAGAAACCAGAAACCTGGCTAATGACCATGATTATTATTAAGAGTCACTGTAGGGGAGGAAAAGTCATTTTCCCTCTAATCTTCTGGTTCTTGGCTGAAATACTTCTGTAGTAAAAGATAGGTTAATGGAAGAAAAACGGAAGTTTAGTTACATGTGTACTTCCCTGTATACATTTGAGATACCCAGGAAAACGGAGTAACTCCCCCCAAATGACCTGAACCATCACTTAAATACCATCTTCAGCTAAACACAAAAGAAGATGGGGCTGGGAAAGGTGTACGGGGGACAGAGCAAGGGCAGTCAGATTGGGGAGTTTACCAGGCAAAGCAGAGTGAATAAGGGTATGGTTGGTATATAGATATAAGTCATTGCCTTCTCCTTTGATTACAGTTTCCAGATATTTAGAATCATTCTTCTCGTCCTGGTACAGAGAGGAAGTGTGTATATGTATATGTGTGTGTGTGCTCCATCATTTCTGACTCTTTGCAACCCCATAAACAGTAGCCCGCCAGGCTTCTCTGTCTATGGAATTTTCCAGGCAAGAATATTGGAGTGGGTTGCCATGTCCTCCTCTAGGGGATCTTCCTGACCCAGAGATCGAATCCACAACTCTTTCCTCTTCTGTATGGCAGGCAGATTCTTTACCACTGTGCCACCTGGAAGTCCACAGAGCAGGAGGCAGCTCTACAAATGGAGCTTTCCCTTATAAATGTAAATATCTCTTTAAAAAGGATAAATAACTTCTACTTGGTTTTCAGAGTTTTTCCTGGTTCTGCTGTTTCTTGAAAACAATCAGCTCAAAGTAATCCATATGCCAAAGAGATATATTTTGGGATGGTAAATTCTGCTCCCCTTTACCTCTAAGCTTCCCAGGTGGTGCTAGTGGTAAAGAATCCACCTGCCAATTCAGGAGACACAAAGAGATGTGGGTTCAATCCCTGGGTCAGGAAGATCCCCTGGAGTAGGAAATGGTAACTCCCTCCAGTATTCTTGCCTGGAAAATCCCATGCACAGAGGAGCCTGGCAGGCTTTGGTCCAGGGAGTCACAAAGAGTTGGACATGACTGAGCAGGCATGCTTTACCTCCAAACAGTGTTAAGACCCCCAAACTTCTCAGCAGGAAACAGGCTGTGAAAACTGAACAATCCCCAAGAAAGACCTACTTCAGAAGTGGCCATAATAACCAATAGAAATGAAACTTCCAGAGGGCAAAGACAAGGGCCATAGAGGAAAACAGACATGGCATTCCCTTAAGAGAGTAAAGCTAAAGATTATCAGATGAGCTAATTAAGGGATTTAATCCAATGCTAGGACAGGCAGTTTTTGCATTTCCAAACTAGGACTCAATAATTGCCATGAACAGATGACTGCTGAGCACTTCCACTTCTCCCTTTCTGTTCATGTTTCTGTGTTTGTCACCTTGCTCCTACTCCATAATGATGTGGATGAGGCTCATCACTATCTTATTTTTTATAGAGTTTTTAGAGATTTCAGGATCACAAGGAAACACATCTGATCCTGACTTTGGGGGTCACATATCACTCAGAGGTCCTGGATTTTGAGCTGTATATAGTTTAGGGAAGGAAAAATCATTTTCCCTCTCTCATTCTAGGTGCTTGGCTGAACATCCACCTCCCTGAATAAAAGACAGATTAGCAGGAGAAAAATAGAAGTTTAATAACATGGATACCTCCTATAGATATGGATGAGACCCAGGAAAACTGAGTAATTCCTTGAAATGGTCCAAGCCACCAGCATTTTCAATTAAAGACAAAAGAAGGATGTTGGGGGAACAGGGAGGCCAGTTACGGGAGGTGACCAGGAAAAGCACAGTAATCATGGGTAAGGTTGTGAGGCAGATCTAAGTTTTTGCCTTCTCCACTAGAAGACTAACATTTTAGTCACCTTCCTTTTCCTAGTACAGAGAGGGAAAAACCCTTACAAATGAAGATTTCCCTTATAAATGTAAATATCTCTTACAAAAGAGTAACTTCTACTCTCTTTTCAGAGCTTCTCCTGTCTTTTCCTACTTGAACATAACTAGCTCAAGATAATCATATTTTGGGGATAGCAAATGTTACTCCCCTTCAGTAAAATGTGATTGTACTTGAGAGTTTCCCTTGGCAATGGGTATGCCCCATTAATACATATGGGAAGAAGAGCACTCATAAATGTTTGCATGGCCAGAATAGCAGAATGGGAGAGGCCAGTAGTTCCCCCCACCCCATACCTGTTTGCCACTTCTGTTATCATAATAGAAGTTTGAGCTGAGTAGATGGCCACCTAAAATAAAAACTTCATTTCCTAGTCTCCATTGTACTTAGATGTGGTCATGGAACTAAGTTCTGGCCAATGGTCTGTGAGAGGGAGGGGGAATACCAGTTATAGGGGAATTGACATCATGTGGGTTCATTATTAGTTACCAGGGAAACGAATAGAGGGGCACACCAAAGATGATAAGATAGGGTAAGAACAATCATTAGCTGGGGCCTGGGGTAAGTGTCAATACAGAAGAAGGTCAATCTTGTGTGTAGGGTAGAAGTGTAGGGGAATGTACAGAGAGCAAGAAAACAGCTATCTTGTGTGGCCTGACCCTACAACCTATCTCATGCTACACATCATGCTAAGTGTTTTATATTTAT
The DNA here is from genome assembly GCA_007570785.1 of Antilocapra americana. Taxonomy (NCBI): domain Eukaryota; kingdom Metazoa; phylum Chordata; class Mammalia; order Artiodactyla; family Antilocapridae; genus Antilocapra; species Antilocapra americana. The sequence continues at coordinate 1,975,021 of ML662917.1, forward strand.
ATTCATGTATTTAGTCTTCACATCTTGTTTTCTGGCCAGGCCACACGGCTTTCAGGATCTTAGCTGCCTAATGAGGAATCGAATCCTGCCGTGGAAGCATATAGTCCTCATTACTGGACACCAGGGAGTTCCCATCTTCACAATATTTTCTTTTCTTGTTTTTTGGCCATGCCATGTGGCATGCAGAATCTTAGGTCCCCATCCAGGGACTGAACCCATGCCACTTGCATTGGAAGCATGGAGTCTTAACCACAGAATTGCCAGGGAAGTCCCTTCACAATATTATATAAGAAATCTGAGGTTTAGCAGGTCATATAATTGGAAAAGCTTTGAGCAGGTTTCAAATCCAAGAGAGTCTGACTTCAGTGTCGGTACTCTCAACTATTAAATTACATCTCATGCCACGATAGCAACATTTATAACAATGATAATGCACAATGCTGGAAAGACTGGTTAAGTGGTTTACTCATCCATTACTGTCCAGTTTGCTTTCAGACACCTCACTGCCCTTCTCTTGCCCTCTGTGTCATAGAAAACTATATTTTCCAAGTTGCTTTGTTCTCTGGCTTCAGAGTAGCTTTGCTCAATGGACAGTACTTGCAGAAGATTGGAAAGCAAGAAGATGGAAGAGTCCAAAATATTTTTCTCTGTCACTTTTTCTGTTTTTTACAGCCTATCTTCCATGGATCCATCTTTTCCCAAACTATACCTTCCTTGATGATCCCAGCTACTAATGGAGAGTCTGACCAGACAGACTCCATCATAGTTCTGTTTCTGTTTAGATGGTCCTGGTTTCTGCCCCTGGTAATACCAGCTCATCCAAGTGTTCCCTCCACCCCTAAGGTTGGCAGAATCTTTCTGCTATTGCCAATCTCTAGGTTATTTCACTCTTGACTTCTTAGCTTCTCCATTACTTATAAAGCCAATTTTCTGCTTTACTTTCCCTCTGTTAAAAATATTAGAGTGGTTTTCATGGCTTTTGCTGAAATGTGACTCAATACACAGACAATATACCCCTTTGGGGAATAAGAGCCATAATGATTTTCATACATGCTGATCCAGTTTTCTGTGCTGACAACTGTTTCCTAAGGAAATAAGAGAAACAACAAAAATTGTACATAGGTGTCCATTTCAGCATTATTTATATTAATAATAATCGGAACATTGGAAACCACCTAAATGTCCAATATTGGAAGAGTGGACTAAAAATATCAGGGTACATAATACAATGGAATAATATGCAGTTTTTATTGTACCAGTCAGCTTTTGCTAGATTTAGCTGCAGTATCAGATAATCCCCAAATCGCAGTGATTTATCACAGTTATTTCTCACTCAGTTACCTATCCTTTGCAATTCAGTTGCAACTCCGCTTCATCCCAGGACCCCGTTGGAAGGACTAGCTCCATATTGGTCTCAAGGCAGTGAAGAAAGAGTGAGGATAGATTAGTACAATAGCTCTTAAAGCTTATGCTCAGATGTGGGATATGTTAGATTCCACTGACCAAAGCAAGTCACATGACCAAGCCTAATATCAGTGGGGCAGATGCCATGTCACTCCTACAGGGAGGCCCACCAGGAACTGGTTCTGTTATGGATTGCCCAAGAGGAAAAGGATAACAAATATTTTCAGAAATAATAACATATTCCATGATAAGGAAGACTGAAAATAACACAGAAAATGTTTGATATAATGATAGGTAAAGTAAGAATCTACAAAAATACATATACTAAAATCCATTCTAACCTGCTTCATAGACATATGAAGTTAGATGTCATATGACTAAGTACTAGTTAATGACACCATCTACCTGGAGATAGCATTAGATCCCACCAGACTGCCCCATCCCTTTCCACTTCAGATACCAAGTCCAGGTTATCACCTATGCTTCGGAACGACTGACTATGAATTGGAAGTTCTCATAACCCCCTCCTCGGGTTTGATTAATTTTGCTAGAATAGATCAGAGAATTTAGGGAAACAATATATTTACTAGACTACCTGTGTACTATGAATGGATATAACTCAGAAACAACCACATGGTAAAGATGCCTAGGGCAAGGTATCAGGAAGCAGCACAGGGCTTCTCTACTCTTTCAGGGCACACCATCCTTGCAGAATCTCCATGTGCTTACCAACCTGGAAGCTCTGCCAACTCTGTCCTTTTGGTGTTTTATGGAGACTGAATTAACTTGGCATGGTTGATGAAATCATTGGATGTTAGTGATTAATTCAACCTCCATTTCTTCTCCCCTCAGCTCCAAAATCACTGTGGACGGTGATTGCAGCCATGAAATTAAAAGACACTTGCTCCTTGGAAGAAAAGCTATGACAAACCTAGACAATGTATTAAAAAGCAGAGACATCACTTTGTCAACAAAGGTCCATCTAGTCAAAGCTATGGTTTTTCTAGTAGTCATGTACAGATGTAAGAGCTGGACCATAAAGAAGGCTGAGCACCAAAGAACTGATGCTTTTGAATTGTGATCTTGCAGAAAACTCTTGAGAGCCCCGTGGACAGCAAGGAAATCAAACCAGTCGATCTTGAAGCAAATCAACCTGAACATTCATTTGAAGGACAGATGCTGAAGCTAAGTTCCAGTACTTTGGGCACCTGATGTGAAGACCTGATTCATTGGAAAAGACCTTGCTGCTGGGAAAGATTGAGGGCACGAGGAAAAGGGGGTGACAGAAGATGAGACGGTTAGATAGTATCATCAACTCAATGGACATGAGTTTGAGAAAATTCCAGGAGATAGTGAAGGACAGGGAATTCTGGTGTGTTACAGTCCATGGGGTCACAAAGAGTCAGACACGACTGAGTGAACAACACAGGTTGGGGGATGGGACTGAAACTTCCAACACTCTAATCACTGTTGTTTGTTCCCTTGGGAACTGGCCCTGGTGATTAGGAGTTTCACTTAAGAAATTCCAAGGGTTTTAGAATTCTGTACCAAGAAAGGGGACAAAGACCACATATATTCCTTATTATAAATTTCATTAAAAAATAAAATTTGAGGGCTTCCAGGGCTTCCCTGGTGGCTCTGACAGTAAAGACTTTACCTGCAAGGCAGGAGACCAGGGTTTGATCCCTGGGTCCAGAAGATCCCCTGGAGAAGGGAATGGCCACCCACTCTAGTACTCTTGGATGGAGAATACCATGGACAGAGGAGCCTGGTGGGCTACAGTTCATGGAGTCACAAGAGTCGGACACAACTAAGCAACTAACACACACACTGGTGGCTCAGTGGTAAAGAATCTTCCTTGTAGTGCAGAGTGCAGGGGATATAGTCCCTGGTCTGGGAAGATTTCACATGCAGCCATGAGTAAGACTCAATACAGCCAAATAAATAAATTTTAAAAAAATGAACAGATATTAGCTAATAAATTTAAAAAATTAAATCTGGCATGTCACTGGTTGTTCAGTGGCTTAGACTATGAGCTTCCACTATAGGGAGCCTGGGTTTGATCCCTGGCCTGGGAAATTCTGAATGCCATGCAGTGCAGCCAAAAGGAAAAAAAAAGACACCAGAAGCATCAGAAAGAATAAAATATGTAGGGGTAAATTAACAAACAAAATTCAACTGAGTAAAATTGTCTTTATTCAACAATTTATGGGGGATTTCGCTGGCAGTCCAATGGTTACTTGACACTTCCAAAGCAGGGGGTGCGGATTCAATCCCTGATTGGGGAACTAAGATCCAGTTTTCTGTGTGGCATGGCCAAAAGGAAAAAAAGAAAACAAGGCATGCCTTGGGCAGCATCCCATCTAGCAGATACAAAGGAGCTCCAGAATGCTATAAGACGTGGAAGACTTATAGGCAGAAGGAGGCAAGACAAGGAAGTTATTCTAGCAAAGAGCTGATTGTTTCAAGCCAGGCCACCTTTCTTTGGGGGACAGAAGGGGATCTATCAGACAGATTGCCTCACTACTACTGACCAGATAATGCTAGATTGACTGGTTTAAGATTCTATTTCTGAAAGAGGTTGAAACTGCAATTTAGATATTAAGTCTTGGTTTGGTGTTGTGAGCTTAGCACAAGTAACTCCAGTTTAGGCCTGTTGTTCCCTTTTTAACAATCATGATATCACAAGAACTCACTGTGATATACCCTGATTTATCATCTCCCAGCTATCACCTCCCAATTTGGTATGCTGATGACCACAGGTCAGAAGATTATACAGTGAGAAGTTAAGGAAGAGTTCCCTCTGATTGGGAACATAGGATTTGAAAGACAATCAGTGATCTTTCTAGGTATGAAAAGGACAAATTCTAAAAAATTCTCCATGTAATTTCTCCTTGGTAAAATTAAAATAACTATACTTTAACTGAATATTTATTGTTTATTTATAAGAAGTGAGCCTATATTTACTTATTTTGAGTTTACACATGACCTCTTTCAAGACACTCTCCCCAAATGTCTTCTTCCTGTAACTTTTCCCAATTTCCCTCTCCCAAGCACTTTCTCCAGACCCACAGTTTCTAGAACACCAAATGCATGAACTATGGCTTCATTTTCTACGCTCCATTACACTTATTGGGCTTCTCTTGTGGCTCAGCTGGTAAAAAAAATCTGTCTGCAATGTGGGAAACCTGGGTTCAATCCCTGGGTTGGGAAGATCCCCTGGAGAAGAGAAAAGCTATCCACTTTAGTATTCTGGCCTGGAGAATTCCATGCACTATATAGTGCATGGGGTCACAAAGAGTCAGACACAATGACTGAGCAACTTTCACTTTCATCATAGTTATTTGTTGATGTGACATTTTTCTCCAAAAGACTGGAAAATATCTCTAAGCCAGAAACTTTGTCTTCAGTTCATTTCCATTCCCCAGTTGTGTCTGACTCTGCAACCATATGGACTGCAGCATGCCAGGCATCCTTGTCCATCATCAACTCCCAGAGTCCACCCAAATCCATGTCCATTGAGTCGGTGATGCCATCCAACCATCTCGTCCTCTGTCATCCCCTTTTCCTGCCTTTAATCTTTCCCAGCAACAGGGTCTTTTCCAATGGGTCAGTTCTTCGCATCAGATGGCCAAAGTATTTGAGCTTCAGCTTCAGCATCAGTCCTTCCAATGAATATTCAGGACTGATTTCCTTTAGGATGGACTGGTTGGATCTCCTTGCAGTCCAAGGGACTCTTAAGAGTCTTCTCCAACACCACAGTTCAGAAGCAGCAATTCTTCAGCACTCAGCTTTCTGTATGGTCCAACTCTCACATCCATACATGACTACTGGAAAAACCATAGCTTTTGACTAGACAGACTTTGTTGACAGAGTAATGTCTCTGATTTTTAATATGCTGTCCATGTTGGTCATAGCTTTCCTTCCAAGGAGCAAGCATCTCTTAATTTCTTAGCTGCAGTCACCATCTGCAGTGATTTTGGAGCCCAAGAAAATAAAGTCTGTCACCCTTTCCATTGTTTTCCCATCTATTTGCATGAAGTGATAGGACTGAATACCATGATCTTAGTTTTGTGAATGCTGAGTTTTAAGCCAATTTTTTCACCCTCCTCTTTCATCAAGAGGCTTTTTAGTTCCTCTTCACTTTCTGCCATAAGTGTGGTGTCATCTGCATATCTGAGGTTATTGGTATTTCTCCTGGCAATCTTGATTCCAGCTTGTGCTTCATTCAGCCCAGCATTTCTCATGATGTACTCTGCATATAAGCTAAATAAGCAGGGTGACAATGTACAGCCTTGACGTTCTCCTTTCCCAATTTGGAACCACTCTGTTGTTCCATGTCCAGTTCTAACTGTTGCTTCTTGACCTCCATGGAGATTTCTCAGGAGGCAGGTAATTCCCAGCAAGGGACATAGATGTAAGCTGTTGGAAACCAGTAGCTCCAGCAACTCAGGAACACATACATTGCTCTGAAGACGGGATCTTGGCAGCATCACAGTATTCACTGCATATGTTCTGTACCATGGCTGTAATCTTAGTGAGGTCACTCCATATGAAATTCTTCCTAATTTACCTATCCATTCATTCTCTTCTACCTGTCTAGTCAGAAATTGTGTTTTCCTCTCCTGTCTAGAAAGGGTCCTGTATACCACTTATCAACCCACTGGATCTGTAGCAAACCTACCTTGCTGGCTATCTAGAGAAGAGATTTTTTTTTTCAAAAACGAAATCTATTTGTGATTCTTTCAACCTAACGGTTGGGGAGTGTGAGCTCTTTCAGCCTGTGTATGAGGATTCTCTTACAGCATCATTGAGCTGATCTAGCATGAAGGAAAGTCGCAATACATTAATTTAGGAGTAAATATAGAGCATATTTTCTATTTGAAATGGACTTTAGGGAAACGAAATTAGAGATTACTTTGTACTGGTTTAGAGAACTGACTCCCTAAATAGTTTTCTTCCTATTAATTGACTTTTGACTCCAGACAAGAAAAAGTTGGTGAGCCAGTTTTAATGAGACTCTTCCTTCTGAGAGAAAGGTTACTACTGCTGAGATGACTGCCTTGGTAGAGATGATCCAGTGAGGAGTTGACCACTGGATAGGAGCATTGGTGTTTAGAAATGGGGGCTAGCAGAGAAAGGGAGGAATGTGAAAGGATTGATCCTGGTCACCAGCTGAAGTTGCTGAGATTGGTGTACTGTAGGCATCCAGCTCAGGTCACAGCCTGAGACCCAACTCTATTCCTCTAAGTTGTTCCAAAAATAGTCCTGGTGAGTGTAGGTGAGTACGTTCCAGGAGGAGCACTAACCCACTATCCATCCCCAGATGCACAACTGTCAAGTTAGAGAATTCTGAAACAATGAGTACATTCTGCCCTGGGATCAGGGGTAGAAGGGTGGGGGTGATGGGCAACTGGTGTCTCTTCGTTCTTTGTCTTTTGCACTTCATTAATAATTTTTCCCCTCTTGAGGTGTCTTGGTATAAAAATGCTCAATTTTGTTGTTCATTGTGCTTATGATAGGAGAAGTAAGCATAGGCTACCTTTAGTTCTTTCTGCAAGCTCAGAAAGCATTCCAACACCCTCATTATTAGGATGCTGGTCAATACCGAGGGAAGTGCTAAATGAAGGTTAGGTGGGAAGCAAAGTAGATTATAGGAGAAAATTTAGATAAGGAACCCCTTTCTCATTGAGGACCACCAAATCACAAGGTAAAAGTAAATCAAGGGCCTACACAGAAGTGAAAATTAACATAATTTAAATACAGTACTTTTAATACAAATTTGTCTGAAAGTGATCCTGAAAATTCATGCTAGGAGAGGACATATGTATACTTATGGCTGATCCACATTGGTGTATGGCAGAAACCAACACATTATTGTAATTATCCTTCAATTAAAAATGAATTTTAAAAATTCATGCTGGGTTTCAGGAATAAAGCTAACTGGAACCAGAGACCGGCCCTTCTCCCAGAGGGGTGGGTTGCACCAGAGCTCAGTTTCCCGTGGGACTTCCTTCTCTCACATGAGGACTGCCACATCTCTTCAGCCTCAGAGTCCCAGACAATGCCTCTAAGCAGCTGGCACCCCAAATCCAGATTTCCTGGCACCCAGCTGCCTATCACCAATGTTTCCTCATAGGCTTGCTCTACAAGAATGGAGAGCCAGTAATCCTGTCAACAGAATCCAAGCTGGCTCTTCAGGTTCAGCAAGGGTTCCCTCTCACTCAGGCACAATTAGCCACTGCTGGCCCAGCCCACCACCTGCAGAAACCAACACTGAGCCACATCATGGCACCATTTCTCAAGGAGACCAGCCAGCCACTTGAGCAAATTGATTGCTTTGGATCCCTTCCACATGGGGTGTGTGTGTATGACTGTGGGCAGAAATTCATTCTTTCCAGAACTGATTCATACTCTCATTATGAGTTTGCCTTTCCTATTCACAGTTCCCCCAGCAGCACCACCAATCAAGAGTTTACAAAACGGTCACCTATTGATGTGGTCTCCCACACCATATTGCCTAAAAGCAATGGACCCATGTTAACTACAAAGAAGTTGCTCATGACCATCAGAATCACTGGTCTCATCACATACCTCAGACAGCCTAATGAAATGGCCCATTAAAGGCCCAACTAACTTTTTAGCTTTTAGACCATACTCTGTAGAGTTGGGGTGACTTGGTGAGAGGGAGCCCTTGTTGGTACCATGAATTACCTCTATTCCTATCACCCTAAGTGACCTTGGGTGAGACCAGAAGTGCTGCCAGCTGAGCCCAACCAAAATTGCAAATCTATTGCATAATGAGCAAATAAAATGGTTATTATTCTAGGCTATTATGTTTTAGAGTGCTTTGGTTATGCGGCAATAGTTTATTAATTCAACAAATGAAGCCAAAATATCTTAAATGGTACACATCTCTGAAACAACTGAAGGGGATATATTACAAATTCTATCACATTCTTTTTTTAAGTTAGTTTTTATTGGAGTATAGTTGCTTTACAATGTTGTGTTGCATTCTGATCTGCAGCAAAGTGAATCAGTTTTACATATACATATATCTACTCTGGTTTTTTTATTATTTATTTTTGTTTTTGGTTAGGCTGGGTCTTTGTTGCTATGTGTGAGCCTTTTCTAGTGGCAGCAAGCAGAGGCTACTCTCTAGTTGTGGTGTGTGGACTGCTCATTGCAGTGGTTTCTCTTGTTGTAGATCATGGGCTCTAGAGGGCGGGCTCAGTAGTTGTGGCACACAGGCTTAGTTGCTCTGTGGCATGTGAGATCTTTCCAGTTCAGTTAAGTTGCTCAGTTGTGTCCAACTCTTTGCAACCCCTTGGACTGCAGTACACCAGGCCTCCCTGTCCATCACCAACTCCCGGAGCTTACTCAAACTCATGTCCATAGAGTCGGTGATGCCACCCAACCATCTTATCCTCTGTCGTCCCCTTCTCCTCCTGTCCTCAATCCTTCCCAGAATCAGGGTCTTTTCCAATGAATCAATTATTCGCATCAGGTAGCCAAAGTATTGGAGTTTCAGCCTCAGCATCAGTCCTTCCAATGAATATTCAGGACTGATTTCCTTTAGGATGGACTGGCTGGATCTCCTTGCAGTCCAAGGGACTCTCAAGAATCTTCTCCAACACCACAGTTCAAAAGCATTAATTCTTTAGTACTCAGCTTTCTTTATAGTCCAACTCTCACATCCATACATGACTACTGGAAAAACCATAGCCTTGACTAGACGGACCTTTGTCAGCAAAGTAATGTCTCTGCTTTTAATATGCTATCTAGGTTGGTCATAACTTTTCTTCCAAGGAGCAAGCGTCTTTTAATTTCATGGTTGCAGTCACCATCTGCAGTGATTTTGGAGCCCAAGAAAACAAAGTCTGTTACTGTTTCCATTGTTTCCCTATCTATTTGGCATAAAGTGATGGGACTAGATGCCATGATCGTAGTTTTCTGAATGTTGAGTTTTAAGCCAACTTTTTCATTCTTCTCTTTCACTTTCATTAAGAATCTTTTTAGTTCTTCGCTTTCTGCCATAAGGGTGGTGTCATCTGCATATCTGAGGTTATTGATATTTCTCCTGGCAATTTTGATTCCAGCTTGTGCTTCATCCAGCCCAGCATTTCTTATGATGTACTCTGCATATAAGTTAAATAAACAGGGTGACAATACAGAGCCTTGACGTACTCCTTTCCTGATTTGGAACCAGTCTGTTGTTCCATGTCCAGTTCTAACTGTTGCTTCTAGTAAAGTGTGGGATCTTCCCAGACCAGAGATCAAACCTGTGTCCCCTGCATTGACAGGCAGATTGTTAACCATGGACCACCAGAGAAATGCCTATCCACTCTTTTTTAGATTTCATTCCAATTTAGGTCACAACAGAGCACTGAGTAGAGTTCCCCCGGCTATGAAGTAGGTTCTCATTCTCTGGGCTTCTCTGGTGGCTCAGACGGTAAAGTGTCTGCCTCCAATGTGAGAGACTCAGGTTCGATCCCTGGGTCGGGAAGATTCCCTGGAGAAAGAAACGGAAACCCACTCCAGAATTCTTGCTTGGAAAATACCATGGATGGAGGAGCCTGGTATGCTATGGTCCATGGGGTCTCAAAGAGTCAGACAGGACTGAGCGACTTCACTTTCACTTTCATTCTCTGCTTAGTCACTTGAAAAGTGAAAGTGAAGTCGCTCAGTCATGTTCCACTCTTTGCGACCCCATGGATTATAGCCTACCAGGCTCCTCTGTCTATAGGATTTTCCAGGCAAGAGTACTGGAGTGTGTTGCCATTTCCTTCTCCAAGGGATCTTCCTGCCCCAGGGATCAAACCCGCTTTACCGTCTGAGCCACCAGGAAATAGTTACTATTTTATACAGAGTAGTGCATATATGTCAATCTCGGTCTCCCAATTTATTCTGCTTCCCCTCTTGGTAACCATACATTTGTTTTCTATATCTGTGACTCTATTCATGCCCTGCAAATAAGTTCACTTGTACCATTTTTCTAGCTTCCACATAGAAGAAATTTTAATGATATTTGTTTTTTTTCTCTGACTTCACTCTGTATGACAATCTCTAGGTATACCCGTGTTTCTGCAAATGGCACTATTTCTTTCATTTTTATGGCTGATTAATACTCCATTGTATATATGTACCACGTTTTTATCCTCTGTCGATGGACATTTAAGTTGCTTCCTGCTATTGCTGCTAAGTTGCTTCAGTGGTGTCCAACTCTTTGCAACCCTGTGTACTGTAGCCCGCCAAGGTCCTCTGTCCATAGGATTCTCCAGGCAAGAATACTGGAGTGAGTTGCCTTGCCCTTCTCTAGTTTAGGTTGCTTCCATGTCCTGGCTATTGTAAATAGTGCTACAGTGAACACTGGGGAGAGAGCTTCTAGGCCCTTCCCTAAAGGCTCATGAATAGGTGGCAAAACTGGTTCTGTGACTATGTATGAGTTAAACACTTCCTGTAGCTTAACTGAGAGGAGACTAGAAGGGAAATTTTTATTAGTTATCACCTTTTAGAGTGTTGTAGATTTTCTCTCCCATTGGGGAAGGCAAAGCTAAGCGAGGGGACTTCTGAGAGCTGAGCAAGGAGTGTCTTCAAGATGTATCATTGTCCAGCTGCTTGGTTACTGAACTGCAGCTATTAATACCTATAGGTCCAATCTAGAGAGAATTTTAGGGAGAGTCAACCATGTATCTTTGGGGTTTGGAGACCTGTGGTAAGATAAACAATACTGCCTGCTTCTTGCCAGAAGAATTCTGAAGGCTGGAAGCTTGCTGAGCAGCAGTGACAGGGTACCACGTCTGTTGCTGAGCATGGCCAGGATATGGGAGTTTCTCACAGATCTAGTGACTTTCACAGAAAGCAAAAAAGGTTGAGCCTCTTGCTTGTGCCCTGCCAGTGGATGAGGGGATACCAGAAGTAAGAAGTTGTGGGTATTTTACAGGAGGCAGGAAGTGAGCAATTAGAAAAGCTTGATTCATATCAAAGAACCGAGCCGCAAGGAAGGTGGTAAAGAATCATACTCACCCCATGAGACAGACAGCATTTGGATGCCTGTCACATGGAAGAAATTGACAGCCTAGAGAGGACTTAAAATAGCATCAAAAAGTAAAAGAGACAAGGGGCTGAGGAGAGAGAGGCCAAATAGAAAAAAGAGCATCATTTATGTCCTAGGATGTGCTATCACATCTTCTCAGTGGGAGCCTAAGAAGAACCCCCAAATGAAACAGAGAAAGAGCTAATTTTAGACATCTGTCATGTCCAGAGAGGACATAGCTATCCTATGATTGTACCTGTAAAGCGATAATTTACCATCTTCATTGCCACTCTCTTCCCTAGAAAAGACTGTGGTTAGCAAAACAAGGGGAGAAATAGAAGCCTAAGGAACAGAAAGATAAGGGTTATACCTGCTTCTTTGACTTTAAGCTCCTCACTGAGGGCAGGACCAAACTGGAGAAGAAACAGTTTTAAATCAAGGTCTGACTTTTGATCATTTTATGGAGCTGCTGGTTGTGTTCCCAACCTTTTTTCTAAAGTCATAAAACTGCTTAGAATAAGACCCCATTTTCCAGTCTACCCTGCATGTAGATAAAATAACATGGTTAAGTGATGGTAAGAACCCACCGTACTGGCCTTAAAGGAAATGAGGAGGCCTTCCTTTTCCTAATGACTAGAATGTCATGTGGTGCTCAGCCACACTGGACCAAATATACCAGGATGGCAGTCTAGGCATGGTGAAGGAACAGGGTAGAAGGGAACTAACTCTTGCTCAGGGCTTCCCAGATGGTGCTAGTGCTAAAGAACCCACATGCCAATGCAGGAGATGGAAGAGATCCTTGGGTTTGATCCCTGAGTCAAGATCCCCTGGAAGAGGGCATGGCAACCCATTCCAGTATTCTTGCCTGGAAAATTCCATGAACAGAGGAGCCTGGTGGGCCCCAGTCCATATGGTCACAAAGAGTTGGACACAACTGAAGTGACTTAGCAAGCAACTCTTGCTCACTTTGTGGGACAGAGCTGCTGTATTAGTCCACTTATGACATGTAATAAACAAAAGCCTCAGTGCTATACTTCAGTACAGGTTTATTGCTCACTCATTGTTTTGTGAGTTGGCTGGGGCAGTTCTGTTTGGTGTGAATCCTTGAACTTGAAGCAGGTTTGCTACAAATGTTTTAACACACTGGTTCCCACTATGTGTGGGTGTGTGACTTGACTGAATGGCCCCCTTTCCGACCACACCCAGCTTCCAAAATAAGTGGTTCTCAACCCTGCAGCTGCTCTGCCTCTGAACGTGGATCAGGTTCAGCTTTGCACTATGTGTCTCATTCTCATTCCCAGACTGCAAGGAGACTGGAAGCTCTCAGGACAGTGGCTCCCTCCCATAGCGGCAGTTGGAAGCAGTTTGCCGTTTTCCCACTTACAGACAGCATCTCAAGCCTCCCTCAGAGATTCCAGCATCAGAAGATCCTGCTTCCAGCTCAGAGGTTTCAGCTTCACAATGCCCCTGGTCTAAATATTCAAATTATGACTGGAATAATCCTAACCACTTACCTTAGTTTCACCAACTCTAGGCATAGGAGCTGCCACGCAGTTGCTATGTCAACAATATAGTAAGCATTCTCTTGCCTTTTCAGTCATCTAATGATCAATTCTTTAAATTCTCTCCGTGAAAATAATCAGGATGGTTTGTTTCCTGACATCTCCCCGACTAATCCACTGGACTAAATCCCATGACTATGAGACACCCCTCAAATATTTTCTCGCCCCCAGTATCTGTCTCTCCTCATTTCTATCATAGAATTCACTGTGCTGAACTATCATAGTTTTTTTCTTGCCCGTCTCCGTCCTAGGCCAACAAATCCCTAAGGTCAGAGCACATGTTTCTTCAGTGACTGGCACTTAGGAAAAACTCTGAAAAACACTGAGTTTGAGTGAATAAATGAAAGAGCGAGGAAAAATAAAACAGGAACAAAAGCAGCTGTTTTAGGATGAGATTTGGAAGGCTCCTGTAGCGCCAAAATGAAAGAGAAAGTTAGATGGTGCCGTGGGAAACAGGAGGACTACTTGCACACAGCAAGCGAACCAAGAACAGGATGAAGGGGCAGCTGAGGCTTTTTGCAAAGAATACTCGGTGACAGGGAGAGTAGAGAGAGGAAAGGGTACGAGGATTCCCAGAGCCTACAAAGTGTGCAGGTTTGAGCTCTCGAGGGATGACCAAGCCTTAAGTGACGTCGCGCACTTCGCCTCCGGGTCCCGCCCAGTCCTTGCCCGGGTTTCAGTTCAAGTTACTCCGCCCCCTCCGTCTCTACCCCGCGCCTCCGGAGGAAACAGGTAAAACACGAACTGGGAACTAGTTCAGGAGTTGTTTTGGGCATGCGTCCTCGTCCGCGCGCAGACGCAGTAACTTTCGTCTGGTGCTGCCCGTTTCCGATTTGGGGTAGCGTTTGAAGTCAGTTCAGACTACCCTCATTGACCGCCTTTCCCATGGGTACCCGCCCTCCCGTGTATTTGGGGGAAGCCTCGCGAGATCGCCAACGGCCGTCCCCGGCGGCGCCATCTTTATGCCTGGCGAGCGACGGCGCTCAACGCGAGCCCTGAAGCTGGAGGTTCGCTTGCCAAGCTCTCGCTTAGACCGGATCCAGGAAATACGAGGCGGGCCTCGGTGGGAGGGACGCACTGAAGGAGGAGGGAGGAAAGGGGGCGGCGGCGGCTCTCACCGAACTCGAGCCCCGCTCGGCGCGCACCCAAGGGGGGTCGGGCGGGGAAGCGGCGCCGGGCCCGGACCCCCCGCGGGGGCTGGCAGCTGGTGTGAGGGCGAGGCGGCGACAGCGGCGAACAGGGAGCAGCGGCTGCGGGTGAGTGTCCGCGAGGAGGCCCAGCACCTGCCCGAGCCGGGGCGTCGGGAGTGGCCCTGGGGTCGTCTCGGTGACCCCGCTCCCGGGCGGTGGGCGTGTGCTGGTCTGCGGGTGTCCCGGGGACTCGTCTCGGCCTGGGGCTGCGGCGGACTTGGAGCACTGCAGGGCTGCCGGAGGTCTGCGCAGGGCCTGGCGTGCCCGCCCGGGACGCCCCGGGAGGCCGAGAAGAGAGGGAGTGGCCGGGGGCTTGGGTTGGCTTTCGCCCCCCCCAGCAGAGGGGGTGATGTCCTTCCTCGCCGGACCCTGGGCATTGCAAATAGTGAACCTCTGTGTACTGGCTTCAAGCTCCACTAATGCGTTTGGGAATGAAGACTAACAAGGTTGGGGTTGTTGAGGGTGTTGAGAGAAACTGGGGAAGACTAGTAGCGATAGGAGTTAATTGTTCAAAAAGACGTTCACCAGTGATTGTTGGCAGGTGTGGAGTAAGGACAATATACTGTTCTTTTAAAGAAAATTACACAAGCAATCCTCTGAGGTTCAAAACAGAGTTATTCCCAGTTGGAGTTCTATAGTTTAGTGCTGTGTGCCAGCTCATTAAAGTGCCTGAATAAACGCAAGACTTGGGGAGGTGGGGGATGGGGAACAAGGTGTGTTAAAAAGTGAGCTGCATGTAAAGTCAAAAGTTCATACCGTTGATGAAAAGCATTTTTGTCCTTACTGAAACGTAATTTATTTTAAATTGCCTAAGAAAACTTGTCACCTTTGGTCCAGGCACGGCTTGTCAATTCCATGACTTCCTCAGTGACATTTGTCAATCAGACAATAATGTTGGCTTGTCGTGTATTCTGATTTGTAAAAGAACAAGAATGAATGGGCAAGAAGAACAACTTGACAAACAGTTTCTTTTACACATTTTTTCCTTCTGGAAATATAAGGGGATTTAGTTTATGTCTTTGCTTTGCAGATATTTTGCAATAATATACCAGAACATTTGTAAGAAGAAACAAACATTTCTATTAAGAAAGGGCTTTTGAGAGGAGAGTTTAATGTTTCACAGTATTCACTTTTAAAGGCATCATCCTCGCTTTTAAAAGCAGTACCATAGGCATCACCTCTGGTAAGGTTTTTTTTAATGTACCTAAAATTTTTTAATCGGAGTATAGATGATTTACAGTGTTGTGTTAACCATGGTAAGTTTTGTGGTGATATCTTTTATGAATACCAGAAGAATGCAAACATATATGCATACATAATTTTAAATGTATGTATGATAGGAAGTGTTTCAGTTTTAGCCCCTTCCCCCTTACAGCCTTCTTAATCAGCGGACTTTAGTGAGGGTAAATATTACATATGTGATTTTTATCTTTACAATTGACAGGACGTAATAATCTGTGTTCTGTCACTATGAATTTTCTTCCACATGTTTCTTTGACATTGTCAACACACTCTGTACAGTTTGTGTTGGAGCAAAGGGAGCAAACATTGAGTCTTCAGATACTGGGCTTGGTGGGTTATGTATGTTTGCATTTAATCCTCATAGCTACTGTGTGCTAAAGGTAATAATATTATCTTTGTTTTACAGATAAGGACACTAACCTCCAGTATTCTTCGATAACTTTCCTGAGTAGGTCATATAGCTGGTAAATTGTGGAGCGAGAACTCAAACTGATGTGTGTCTGATTATAGAATATGTGCTTTTTCTACTGTACTCTGCATAAGTATATGTGCTGACTAATACACATTTTGGGAAAATGGAAATTTTTGTTACAAAGAAATCTTTCAGTTCTGTTGGTAATCTTGAAAGCAGTCGGTGGGTGTCCTTGGTTGAAAATTAGCTATTTTTTTTTTCCTTTTCATTTGTGTCAATTTTGTAGCCAGGGCACAAGCCTGCCTATTAGTGAGAATTCCTAGTAGGGGTAGTGACCTATCTGAAATTCAGATGTTTTCAGTAACTTTGCCTGCAGTTTCAGCATGCCAAAGATACTTAAGAGATCAAATATCTTGTTTATTCTGGTCCTGAGTAGTTTTTGAAATTATATGACTAAAATAAATATAAACTATTTATAAGGATTTGAATTTGCTTTATCATAACTTGGAGGTTTACTGCACACATATCCACCCACCTACTCAACCACCCACCTACTTTCTCCAGCAAGTGAAGTTCTTCATAGCAGATGCTGTTTTTCATCTCTTTAATTTAGTACAGAGGTTTTGGACCGAATTTGTATTTTGCAGAAACATACAGCAGCTGTTCTGGGATCCAGCATAATCTTTTACAGGGCTAGGGAGTGAAAGACCATCTGAGATGTTGGTGAAACAGTAGATACAGCTTCCCAGTGTGTGGCCCATTGCTCACTTTTGTCCCCTATTGGTCTCTGCTCTTGCATGTTTGTCACGATGCTGAACTTGCCTACCTGACTGTTATCTCTGCTCAAGAGAGAGTTCAACTGGAAGAGTAGCTGCTGAAAGCTGAAATTAAAAAAAAAAGAAAGAAAACAAATGCTAAGCGCTGGCACTCATCTTCTAGTAGGTCATTTGGTTAAGTTTACCTGTCAAATTAATTAACCCAGGCTGGAAGTTCTGGAAACATGAACATAAGAGAGTGGAGGAAAAAGAAGTCCTGTGTTCCTCAGGGCGCATCTGTTCATGTTTTATGGAGTTTGGATCTTTGCTTGTAATATAATATATTGAAGTCTTCATGGGTCATATTTGGTAATGATTGAGCAAGTTTTTCTTAATAGGTACACTCCCAAGAACTGGTTAAAGAAATTCCATATTTGTGAAGGTTAATTACTCATGATATTTGGGCTATTGGGCCAAAAAAGTCAATAAATGATCATGTAAGTGAGTGCTCACCAAATAAAAAAGCCTTTCTGAAATGATTTCTATTGCCACTGTATTAAAAAAAAGATAGCAGGAAATTGTCTCATATGTATTTAGAAGTTTATCTTCATACCTTCCTCATAATAAGCCTCAGTTTATTACCATGACCACAGATATTCATGTCAGAAAGTGAAGTGGTCCTGATGAAATATTTGAAACTGTCAAAATGAATTCAAAATATTTAAGAACATATATGATACTTTGATTTATTGGCAGTTCTGTTCATTTATTTGTCTGACCCTCCAATATCTTACTTCCCCCTGCCTCAAATTTCTGTCCTTACTTTCCTTCCTCTCTTTCTAACTCTGTTTTTGTTGGTACCTGGAGCTTTCCCTTAGTTCTCAGTTGACACTGAGGTCCTCGGCAGAATGGATGATGACAAAGAGGGCAACTAAACTCTTCTAGGTCCACTCCCTTTCTCCAGATCCATGTGCGCTCTATGTGATCAAGAGGGACCCAGACAAGACCCCTTAACTCACTGCGTTCTTTATTGCACAGGAGAATAAGAGTAGCCAGAAAGAGGGAGGCGTTGTCAAGACTCTTGGTGTGGTTTCTTTCTTTTCCTTGTCTCTCCTAAGCATTAAGGGGGAAAGCTTATAACAGCCCATCTGCTCTGGGAGTAGCCACTGTTCCCTCATTGTCTTTTGCAGTCCAGCCCAACCCTCACACGCTTTTGCCTTGCTCCTTTTAGCTGCCATCCCACCCTTCTTCCTTTACTCCCAAGTAGGTATTGCCTTCTCATCCCAGGATCTCCTTCCACCACAGCACTGCCTTTTTCTCCTTCTAACTCTGAAGCCTAGTACACTGTCCACTGCCCTCTTTCATACCTTTCCTCCTGCTTGGCCTTGATCATGGAAGCCTAGGTCTATGGTTCTAGTGGAGCAGACTCAGTTAAGAGGAGGGAATAATTCTTTTTTACTTCCAAGGTTTAGTGGGATAGGGATATTCTTTTTTTCTTGACTGCTCAGTAAATTTGTTAGAAACATTGCTCATGAAGGTTCAGTATTTTATTATACTTCTGTATCCTTATGGTTGTTTAAGCTTTATTGGACTGACTTGGAAGCTTGGCATATTGGATCTTTGTTTCCTGGGAAGCCAAGTTCGAGGCTGAAGTAGAAAAAAAAAACCTGCTTGAGCTCTAGAAGTTGTTTGGGGTTGTGTGCTTTTTGTTTCTCAGTGGGATGGTAGGGAGCAGATGTTTAGCTATCCAAAATTACGTTAGGTGAATCACGTGGCTCTTTGCAGAGGTAAGCTGATAGTCTTTTTAGATGGTCAGTGGAGAATTTCTGAATTTAGACACATGTTTTGAAATACAGTTGAAGTTCAGTCTATCCAGGATTAATGTTTTTCCTTGGAGCAGATGTTACAGTGTTGTGGAAAGAACACAGTTTTTCTTTATCATGAAAGAATATCTTGTTCCCACTATTTCTTGCTGCTCTTCTGAAACTTTTCAAGGGTATTGGAACTATTGTAGTTATTTTACCCATGTTTCTTTACTTAGTGATAAACATGGACAGTGTGTTTTAAGTTTTACTAATTTGTTGTTCAAGTTGCATGCTGTTACCACCGATTGTATTGTTCAAACAAGTAAGGAATTTCAAAGTGATAAAAGCCAAGCAAAATACATTTAAATTTTGTTATCCCTAAATGTGTTCAGTCTTAGCTTGTTTGAAGGACCTATTGCTAATAAGGGCTTCCCTGATAGCTCAGTTGGTAAAGAATCCGCCTGCAATGCAGGAGACCCCAGTTCGATTCCTGGGTTGGGAAGATCCACTGGAGAAGGGATGGGCCACCCACTGCAGTATTCTTGGGCTTCCCTTGTGGCTCAGCTGGTAAAGAATCTACCTGCAATGTGAGAGACCTGGGTTTGATCCCTGGCTTGGGAAGATCCCCTGGAGAAGGGAACAGCTACCTACTCCAGTATTCTGGCCTGGAGAATTCCATGGACTGTATAGTCCATGGAGTTGCAAAGAGTCAGACACGACTCACTTATTCCTACTAAAAGGCAAGATGGGTGCCCCTTTTTTTGTCTTCCAAGCCACTCATTTTAAAAATGAATTATAGTTAATTGCCCTTTGTTTAAGGTGGTGAAGAATCCACTGGCCAGTGCTGGAGACCCAGGAGACCCGGGTTTGATCCCTGGGACGGGAAGATCCCCTGGAGGAGGGCATGGCAACCCGCTCCAGTGTTCTTGTCTAGAGAATCCCAAGGTCAGAGGAGCCTGGCAGGCTACAGTCCATGGAGTCACAAAGAGTTGGACATGACTGAGCCGCTGAGCACACTCTCATGCCTTTTGTTTAAGAGTTTACCAAATTATTTAATTACACATAGATTGCAGTCGTTACAATACAATCTCTAGGGGTAAAATGCTCAGATAGTCAAATCTTTCTTTTCACATTAACTAGCTCTGTGATCTTGGGCAAGTTGCTTAATCTCTGACCTGTTTCCTCATTTTTGAAATTGGGATAATGTAATATCTACCTCACAGGATTTTCATGAAGGTTAAATGAGCCAGAGGATGCGTAGTATTTAGAACATGCCTGGCAATGGTAAATGCTCAAAGAGTTAGTTCTGTTGTTACTTTGTAATCATCATTATTATTGCTGCTATTACTACTTTAGCTACTTCCTGATATGATACCCTTTCTGTTCTGGGGGTTTGTGTGTATGTGTAAGATATATTTGTTGATTTTATAATAGTTTTTTAATGCAAAACTTGGGGGAGTGGCAGGGAGAGCAGTATATTCATTGTTGGATACATCCAAAATTGGCCACAGTGCAGAAAAATCCATAAAATGTTAAACTAATTTTTCCAGTAACACTCTTTCTATTATGTTAGATAAAAGGAACTGTGCCACTTTGACATTATGAGCAAAACTGGGTTATTTGAGTAACCACGGAGTCTTTATTAAAATTTGTATAAGTATAAGGCCAGAGTCTATGTAGACAGAGCCTTAATTTCTAAATGGTTCATTTATAAGTATTACTTTTTGAAAATCAGCACCAATTTCCCACAGAAATAATGTCCCATATGGCCTTCAGATTCCCAGGCCAGACCAACATATCTGAATTTGAGGACTGATAGTACTATAAAAACAAACTTCTCCGTATAACAATGTTTCAACAAGAGTATGCACTGAGTTCATGGGATACAGAGAGATTATTAACACAATGTTGAAGATGGAGTGTTGGGGTCACATTCATTCACAATTCTAGCAAGGACTCCCAAGCTTTGGGCAGAGAGCTTTCTTTTCTGGTGAAAGCTAAGCACAGGGTAAGTAGTGGGACCTGGTCTCTATAAGGTAGGAGGTTTTTCTTGGCTTGCTTCATCAAAAAGGTATGTAGTGTAGTTGTTGTTGTTCAGTCACTAAGTTGTGTCTGAATATTTGTGACCCTGTGAATTGCAGCATACCTAGTGGTTGCTGTCAAATTTCTGTTCTGTCATGGAACCTCTCATGTAAAATGTAGATATAAGTACTGCTTACTTTACAAGGTTTGGGGCAGTGTTAAATGTGTTAATACATATAAAGCAGTTAAAACAGCACCTGGCCCATTGGTGACTGCATAAGAAATGTTATATGTATGTGTGTCTGTGTGTGTGTGTGTATTATTAAGCTTTGGCTGTTCATTGCACATATCTGATAGTTAAATAGGATTATTCTTCTCCCTTTCCACTGAGAAATACTTTCATAGCTTTTCATTTTCATCCCTGCCTAAAATATGTATATTTTTGAGGCTTTTCTGGGAGTTTATTTTATAATATTGAAGCACTGGAGAAATAGGTGACCCTTTACACTTTAAGTATAGAGTCCCTTCTGTGTGTATCTCCTCATCCCTGTTTTAGGTCTTGTAGGGATGTGGAGATGCATTGCCTGAAAATACTGACTGTGGATCAGAATTGAGGTATAAACTTTTTGACTTCTGGTAGTTCTTGCTAAGTCATTTTTTTAAACAGGCAAAAAAAGAACAAGAGTTCCCATATACTCTTCATCCAGGTATATGTAGCAATGGTACGTTTGTCAAAACTAAGACACTAACATTGGTATATTATTATTAGCTAAACTGAGATTTATTTGATTTCACTAGTTTTCCACTACTGTCCTGTTCTGTTTTAGGATCCATTTGAGGGTACCATGTTGCATTTAGTTACTAGGTCATTTTTAATCTTTAGGGGATATGTTTCTGTGGCCATAAAGCTATTTTCTGATTTAATCTTTCTGCAGGTCCTCAAAAGGCCAGATGTTTCCCCTGGGGATGTCTAGTTCAGGGGTTCATCTTGCCAGTGAACCTTATAGTTTGAAATAAAAGAAGAGTCCTACGGTAGAGGAAAGAATCCTGTGGTGTTAGGGTGGAGACTAAAGCATTTTTATGTTGGACTGAATGGGTTATTTCATGTACTGTTTGTTTGCTTTTGATGGATTTACCTTTAGAATGACAAGACATCTTTTTAAATCGTTAAAGGTATATAAAAGGCATACTTCATATTGTATATAGAAGCTAACTGGAATGAATGGCAGAAAGTACTTGTAATTCTGGTTGAGAAATTAATGTTAAGTTTGTACAATAACTTGTTGCTAATTTAGCACATTTGTTTATTTATATGTGTTGACCTCAGTGTGAGGTCATGATTGATCTTATTTTGTCTTTTTCAGGAGTACTGTATGCTATAAGTGCCATTGTCATTCTAATTTATCACATATGCCTTACGTTTGATGTTACGGTCATCATTTAGTGTAAACAGAAAGTTATCTGTTAGGTTGCAAGTCATGAACTTTACTTTAGAAAGTCTTATCTTTTCTGCCCCAGAAATAGTATTTGGCTATTAGTCATGGATGGCAAACAAATTAACTTTGGGTTGGTAACATTTGGATGAAAATGTTTTAATTGAATGTAATATGTATTAAGGGACCCTGCCAATAAACAAACCCTTGGTGGGTTGAAGTCCCCTAGAACTTATAGAAAACTGGGAGAGGGGAGAACTTAAATAGCTTCAGTTGTTTCTTCTTATCAAGAGCTGCTTATGACCTTGGACAAATCACCCAATTTCAAAGGACCTTAGTTTCTTCGTTTGTGAATTTAGGAGATTTGACTGGATGTGTCAGTCTATTCATTTCTAAGATTTGAAAGAACCTCTTATTTAATGAAAAGCTATATAGCACAGGGAACTATAGTCAGTATCCTGTGTTTAAGTATAATGGATAAAAATGTGAAAATGAATGTATATATAACTGAATCACTTTGCTGTACGGCAGAAATTAACACAACATTGTAAATCAACTTACTTGAATAAAATAAACTAAAACCCTTATAAGATCATGTTGTTTGTCTTGCATCTTTATGAATCAGCATTAGTCACTAATCTAGGTACAAATCGATTTATCTTTTGAGGTTTGAATAATTACAAACCACTGTTACTGTAAGTTTAAGAATCTCCAGTTGGTTTGAGAGCTCTAGCAATATTTTTTTGTAATTAGCATACTGTCTGATACCTGTTTTTTAAAAATTTTTGTTATTTAATTTCTGTACTTTGCCCTGAAAGCAGTGGACTTCAAACTTTTTTGCTCTAATCCTCTAATCAATTTTGAAAATTAGGTACCCCTTTGTGTCCCCTTTTGGTCACTTACCACCCTCTAACCATTTCCCTGACTTTGAACATCAGAGATTGGTTTTGCCTATTTTGTATTTTACATAAATAGAATCCTACTGTAGTCTCTTGTGCAACATTATACTATAGGTAAGCCTCCAATTATGAATGTGAGATTTATCTACATTGTGTATAGTTGTTAACTGTTATTTCTCATTACTGTATATTTCACTTTGTGAATATATCATTATGTGTCATTCTGTTGTTGATGGATATGTAGGTAGATCTCAGTTGACTTTGGAGTAGGCAGAAATTTCTTAAACAGGACTTTTTCAGTGATACATATTTGTTTTAGAGTTGTGACTAGAGAATGAGAAAACTGGCTTGGCATCTGTAAACAATTTTGAAACTGTTAATATATGGTAAAATGTTTTACTTTGTAAATCTTAAAATGTCAATATTTATAACTAGATCTAGGTGCTGTGCTTTTATAACTGTTTTCGATGGAATTCCTTCAGAAATTTGTCATGTACTTCCTTGCTTATTTTGACTTGCTGATTTGTAGAAGTTCTTTACTGTACGCTAGAAATGAGCTCTCATTGTGTATATATACCATAGTTTCCTTGCTTCATTCTTTGATGGACACTTAGGTTGTTTCCATATTTTCACCATTATAAATAATGCTGCAGTGAACATGGGGGTGCATATAACTTTCCAAATTAGTGGTTTTGTTTTCTTTTGATAAAAACTCCAATGGAATTGCTGTACTGTATGCTAGATTTATTTTTAATATTTTTGAGAAACCTCCCTACTGTTTTCCATAGTGGCTGCACCAATTTACAGTATCACCAACAGTGCACATGCATTCACTTTTCTCTACATCCTTGCCAGCATTTATTTCTTGTCTTTTTAATAATAGTCACTCAGAGATGTGAGGTGGTCTCTCATTGTGGTTTTGATTTACATTTCCCTGATGATTAGTAATGTTAAGCAGCTTTTCATGTACCTTTTGGCCATCTGTATGTCTTCTTTGGAAAAATATCTATTCATATCTTCTGCCAGATTTTTTCCATGCTATTGAGTTCTGTGAGTTCTTTGTCTGTTTTGAATATTAGTCCTTTATCAGATACGTGATTTGAAAATATTTTCTCCCATTCTATAGGTTGCCTTTTCATTTCTTAATGGTTTCTTTGTGTAGAAGCATTTTTGTTTTGAAATAATCCAACTTGTTTTTTTGCTTTTGATGTCAGGTCCAAAAATAATTACCAAGACCTATGTCAGGGAGCTTACTGCCTATGTTTTCTTCTAGGACTTTTATAGTTTAGAGTATTATGTTCAAGTCATTAATCCATTTTGAATTAATTTTTGTGTATAGTGTAATATAGTGGTCCATTTATTGGTTTGCATGTGACTGTCCAGTTTTCTCAATGCCATTTATTGAAGAGACTGTCATTTTCCCAATATATATTCTCGGCTTCTGTGTTGTAATGGACTGTCGATTCTGTTCCATTGATCTATATGTCTGTATTTATGCCAGCTCCATACTGTTTTGATTAGTATAGTTTAGTAATACAGTTTGAAACCAGGAAGCATTGTGCTTCTAGCATTTTTATTTCTCACGATTGCATTGATTATTAGAGGTCTTTGGTGATTGCATATGAATTTTAGGATTGTTTGTTCTCTTTTTGTGAAAAATACCATTGGAATTTTGATAGAAATTTCACTGAATCTGTGGATTGCTTTAGGTAGTATGGACATTTTAACAATATTAATTCTCCCAATTCATGGGCATGTACTATCTTTTTTTCTGTCTTCAGTTTCTTTCAACAGTATCTTGTAGTTTTCAGTATATAGAGCTTTAAACTCCTTCATTAGATTTATTCCTTGGTAGTTTCTTCTTTTTGATGTGGTTGTAAATGGGATCATCTTAATTTCTCTGTGCTGTGCTGTACTTAGTCGCTAAGTCTTGTCTGACTCTTTAGGCTCCTCTGTCCATGGAGATTCTCCAGGCAAGAATACTGGAGTGGGTTGCCATGCCCTCCTCCACAGGATCTTCCTGACTCAGGGATGTAACCCAGCTCTCCTGCATTGCAGGCAGATTCTTTACTGTCTGAGCCATCATTTTATAAGTATATGAAAGTATTTTGTGTATTGATTTTGTATCTTTTAGTTTTATTGAATTCGTTTATTGGTTATAACAGTTTTTTGATGGAGCCTTAAGAGTTTTCTATATATGATACCATGTCATCTGCAAATATTGATAGTTCTTTGTTTCTGGTTTGAGTGCTTTTTATTTCTTGCCTAATTTTTTGGCTAGGTCTTCCAATGCTGCGTTGAATAAAAGTGATGAGAGTGGACATTTTCAGCTTGTTCCTGATCATAGAGGAAAAACTTTCAGCTTCATACTTTTGAATATGATGTTAGTGGTAGACCTGTACATATATCTTTCCACTCCCTCTGTACCAACTTTCTTGAGAATTCTAATCATGAATGAATGTTGAATTTTGTTGGATGTTTTTTCTGCATCTGATGAGATTATCTTATGATTTTTATCCTTTATCTTGTTAATGTAGTACATCATATTGACTGATTTGCAGGTATTGCACCATCCTTGCCTCCCTGGAATAAACCCTTTGATTATAGTATATGGTTCTTTTAATATACTGTTAATTTTCATTTGCTAATATTTTGTTGAGAATTTTTCCTCTGTGTTCATCAAGGATATTGGACTGTAGTTTTCTTTGCTTTGATATCCTTGTCTAGTTTTAGTATCAGCCCAATTCTGGCCTTTTGAAATGAATTTGGAAGTGCCCTCTTCTGTTTTTGTTGTTGTTTTTTCTCTCTTCTGTTTTTTGGAAAGAGTTTGGGAGGGATTTGTATTAATTCTTTGAATGTTCAGTAGACTTCACCAATGGAGCTCTCAGGTCCTGGACTCTTCTTTGTTGGGAGGTTTTTGGTTACTGATTTAGTCTCCCTAATAGTAATTGATCTATTCACATTTTCTGTTTCTTCATGATTCACTCTTGGAAGATTGTGTGTTTGTAGAAATTTATTCACTTCTTTCAGGTTGTCCACTTTATTGATATTTAGTTGTTTATTGTGGTCTCTTATGATCCTTTGTATTTCTGTGGTATCCCTTGTAAAGGATTGTCAGTTTTGTCTACTTTTTCAAAGAACTAGCTCTTAGTTTCATTGATCTTTTCTGTTGTCATTTTGGTTTCTATTTCATTCATTTCCACTCTGATCTTTGTTATTTCCTCCATTTTACTAACTTTGGGCTTCCTTTTTTCTTCTTCTAATTCCTTGAAGTGTAATGTTCTGTTGTTTATTTGCTGCTTTGTTGTTTCTTCAGATAGGCCTTTGTTACTATGAACTTCCCTCTTAGAACTACTTTGATGCATCTCATAGTTTTGGTGTATTATATTTTCATTTGTGTCAAGGTATTTCTTGCATGTGTGTGTTAGTTGCTCAATTGTGTCTGACTCTTTGCATCCCCATGGCCTGTAGCCCACCAGGCTCTTCTGCTCATGGAATTCTCCAGGCAAGAATACTGGAGTGAGTAGCTATTTCCTTCTCCAGGGGAATCTTCCTAACCCAGTGATTGAACCCAGGTCTCCTGCATTGCAGGCAGATTCTTTATCATCTGAGCCACCAGGGATTTCTCTGTTGACCTATTAGTTGTTCAGTAACATGTTGTTTAATCTCTACATGTTAGTGACTTTTTCAGTTTTCCTCTTGGGATTGATTTCTAATGTATACCATGTTTGAGAAAGATGCCTGATATGGGTTTATTTCTTCTTAAAACTGTTTGGTAAGTTATATTTTTTAAAATTTGTCCTTTTAATCTGAATTTTCAGTTTATCAGCATTTAAATTATATTTTTATCATTTTGTTTGTCTTCAGATTCCTCAGTGAAGATCCCTCCCTTTATTCTTTTTTTTAATGGCCTTGAGGTATAACCATAGAGCTTCCCCATTCAGTGGTTTTGGTAGCATTTACAGATTTGTACAACCATCAGCATAATCAATTTCAGGACAAAAAGATATGCTGCACCCATTAGCAGTTACTCCCGATTTTCCACAAGCTTCTTCTTGCCCCATCAGCCCCAGGCAGTCACAAATCTTTTTGCCTGTATAGATTTGTTTCTTCTATAATTTTCATATAAATAGAATCATGCAATTTGTGGCCCTTTGGTGCTGGCTTCTTTGACTTAGCATAATGGTTTCAAAGTTCATTTAAGTTGTAGCATATATCAGTACAGTTGACTCTTGAACAATAGGAGTTTGAGTTGTGTGGGTCCACTTACATGGGGACTTCTATTAGTAGAAAATGCTGCAGTACAACACAATCCACATTTGGTTTAATCTGCAAATATGGAATAGTGAATATAGAGGAACTGTGTATATGGATGAATCATATATATGGAGGACCAACTATAAATTATACTTAGATTTTCAACTGTGTGAAGGGTTAGCAACCTTAATCCTTATGTTGTTCAACTGTACTTTGTTTCTTTTTGCTGCTAGATAATATTATGCTGTATGGATATACCATATTTCATTTAATCATGCATCAGTGAATGGACATTTGAGTGGTTTTTGCTTTTGGCTAGTAGGAATAATGCTGCCATGAATATTCATAGACAAGTTTTTGGGTAGCTATATGTATGCATTTGTCTCAGACTTTTTCATTCTTGAAACTGGGTATATTACCTTTTTTTCCTCCCTCTTTTTTTTAAACTTTTTGTTTTACATTGGAATATACCCACTTAACAATGGGTTGTGATAGTTTCAGGTGGACAGCTAAGGGACTTACTTAGCCATACATGTTATCTGTTCTCTTCCAAACTCCATTCCCATCCAGGTTGCCACATTTCATTAAGCAGGGTTCCCTGTCCTGTACAGTAGGACTTATTTTAAATATAGCAATGTGTACATGTCAGTCCTAACTCCCTAACTATCCTTTCCCCCTACCCTTCCCCTGGTAACCATAAGTTCATTCTTTAAGTTTGTGAGTCTGTTTCCATTTTCTAAATAAGTTCATTTGTATCATTTTCTTTTTAGATTTTGCACATAAGGGATGTCTGATGCTATTTCTCCTTCTCTGACCTAACTTCACTCAGTGTAACAATCTCTAAGTTCATCAGTGTTGATACAAATGGCAGTGTTTCACCTTTTTTAATGGCTGAGTTATACATTTGAACTGTGGTGTTGGAGAAGACTCTTGAGAATCCCTTGGACTGCAAGAAGATCCAACCAGTCCATCCTAAAGGAGATCAGTCCTGGGTGTTCATTGGAAGGACTGATGTTGAACCTGAAACTCCAATACTTTGGCCACCTCATGCGAAGAGCTGACTCATTGGAAAAGACCCTGATGGGGGGAAGGATTGGGGGCAGGAGGAGAAGGGGACAACAGAGGATGAGATGGCTGGATGGCATCACAGACTCAATGGACATGGATTTGGGTAGACTCTGGGAGTTGGTGATGGACAGGGAGGCTTGGTGTGCTGTGATTCATGGGGTCACAAAGAGTCGGACACGACTGAGCAACTGAAATAACTAACTAACTATACTCCATTGTATATATGTACCACATCTTCTTTACCCATTCCTCTGTCAGTGGACATTTAGATTGCTTCTATGTCGTAGTTATTGATAATAACAGTACTGCAGTAAACATTGGGGTGTATGTATCCTCTCAGACCATGTTTTTCTTCAGATATATGCCCAGGAGTGGGATTGAAGGGTCATATGACTTTGTTTTTAGTTTAAGGAACGTCCATACTGTTCTCCATAGTGGCTGTACCAATTTACATTCCCACTAACTCTTGGAGGGTTCCTTTTTCTACACACCGTCTCCAGCATATATTTGTAGACTTTTCGATGATAGCTGTTCTGAGTGGTGTGAGGTGATACCTCATTGCAGTTGTGATTTGCATGCATTTCTCTAATAATTAGTAATGTTGAGCATCTTTTCATGTTTCTCTTGGTCATCTGTGTGTCTTCTTTGGAGAAATGTCTATTTAGGTCTTCCACTCGTGTTTTGATTGGGTTGTTTTTTGGTATTGAGATGCACGAGCTGTTTGTAGATTTGGAGATTTATCCCTTATTGGTCCCATAGTTTGCAAATATTTTCTGCCATTCTGTGAGTTGTCTTTTCATTTTGTTTATGGTTGCCTTTGCAAAGGCTTTTGAGTATAATTAAGTCCCATTTTTTAATTTTTGTGTTTATTTCCATTACTTTAGTAGACAGGTCGAGAAAGATACTGCTGTGATTTATGCCAAGGGTGTTCTTCATATGTTTTCCTCTAAGAGTTTTATAGTGTCAGGTCTTATATTTAGGTCTTTGATACACTTTGAGTTTATTATTGAAAATGGTATTAAAGAATATTCCAGTTTAGTATTTTTATTCATTTATTGATTAACAGATTTAATGCTGTGTTGGGTCTTTGTATGGTGTTTGGAGTATGGAATTTCTCTAGTTGGTGTGAGCAAGGACTACTCTTTATTGCTGTATATGGGCTTCTCATTGCAGTAGCTTCTCTTGTTGTGGAGCACAGACTCTAGGTGTGCAGGCTTCATTATGTGCAGTTCATGGGATCTAGAGTGTGGGCTTAGTAGTTGTGATGCATTGCCTAGTTGCCCTGAGGCATGTGAGATCTTCTTGGACCAGGGATCAAATCCATGTTGCCTGCATTAGCAGGCAGATTTGTAACCATTGGACCACCAGGGAAGTCCAAGAATTTTCTGATTTAATTCTTTTACATGTAGCTCTCCTGTTTTCTCAGCACCACTTATTGAAGAGACCTCCATTGTATATTCTTGCCTCCTTTGCTGTAGATTATTTGACCGTAGGTGGGTGTGTTTATTTCTAGGTTTTCTGTCTTGTTCCATTGATCTATATTTCTCTTTTTGTGCCACTACCGTAATACTGACTTGATGACTGTAGCTTTATAGTATAGCCTGAAGTCAGGGAGCCTGATTCTTCCAAATCCGTTTTCTTTCTCAAGATTGCTTTGGTTCTTGTATCTTTGTACAAATTTTAAGATTTTTTGGTTCTAGTCCTGTGAAAAATACTATTGGTAATTTGGTAGGGATTGCATTGAATCTGTATATTGCTTTGGGTGGTATACTCACTGGACTATTAATTCTTCCCATCCAAGAACGTGATCTATCCATCCATCTTTCTGTGTCTTGTTAGATTTCGTTCATCTTTGTCTTACAGTTTTCAGAGTATCGGTGTTTTGCCTCCTTAGGTGGGTATTTCCCTAGGTATTTCCTTCTTTTTGATGTGATGGTAAATGGGAGTGTTTTCTTAATTTGTCTTTCTGGTCTTTTGTTGCTAGTCTGTAGATATGCAAGAGATCTCTGTCTATAAATTTTGTATCTTGCAACTTTATTGAATTCATTTATGAGCTCTAGTAGTTTTCTGGTAGCATCTTTATGATTTTCAGAGTTTTCTGGGTGGCTCAGTGCTTAAGAATCCTCCTGCCAATGCAGGAGACTCAAGAGATGTGAGTTCAGTCTCTGGGTTGGGAAGATCTCCTAGAGTAGGAAAAGGCAACCCACTCCAGTATTCTTGCCTGGAAAATTCTATGGTCAGAGGAGCCTGGTGGGCTCTAGTCCATGGGATCAGAGAGACTCAGACATGACTGAATATGCATGCATGTACGTGTGCAGTATCATGTTATCTGTAAAGAGTGACAGTTTTACTTTTTTTTCCAATTTGGATTCCTTTTTTCTGTGATTGCCATGGCTAGGCCTTCTAAAAGTGTGTTGAATAAAAGTGGCAAGAGTGGATATCCTTGTTTTGTTCATGATCTTAGAGGAAATGAGTATGATGTTTGTGGTAGGTTTGTCTTATATGGCCTTTATGATGTTGAAGCATGTTCCCTCTATGCCACCTTTCCAGAATTTGTTTTTCTTTTTATCATAAATGGGTGTTGGATTTTGTCAGATGCTTTTCCAGCATCTATTGAGATGATCATTTAATTTTTATTCTTCAATTTGTTGATGCATTATATCACACTGATTTGTGAATATTGAAAAATCCTTGCATCCCTTGGGTAAACTCTACTTGATCATGGTGTATAATCCTTTTAATGTGCAATTGGATTCGATTTGAAGGCATTTTGTTGAGGATTTTTGTGCCTTTGTTCATCAGTGATATTGTAGAGCCTAGGTGACTCCGTTTTTTAAAAAAAAAAAAGAGCCGCCATCTTGTAGACAAGGGCAACTCCCAAGTTCCTAGAATAACCATAAAATAGTCCAGCCCCTTACCCCATGTCACTACCCTAGACACGACCAATCACCACACACCGGGGAGTGCCAAAAATACACCAATTAGGAGGTTGTTTGTGATGAAAAATACCTATCAGAAACTAACACGTGAAAAGTCCACCAATCGCTGTTTTTTTTTTAAATTTCGAAAACCCCTCACCCCGCCCCACAAACTATAAAAACGCCTATCTGCTGTTACTCGGGGCTCTCCTACCTAAGCCACTGAGTCGGTGTGGGTAGAAGCCCCTGCTCGAGCTTGAATAAAAGACCCTCGTGTGTTTACAGCAGAATCGGCTCCTGAGGTGGTCTTTGGGGGGATCTGTAATCTGGGCACAACATATGGGGGCTCGTCCAGGATCCCCCACGACTCCTAGGACTCCCGTTCCAGAGGGTCGATCAAGACCGGTAAGCCTTTTGTCTGTCGTTTTGTTCTGTCTTTTGGTTTCAGGGCCCTCTTTGGAAGTTTGGAAGTCGGTATTTGGTCCTTGTGGACGCACTTGTGGACCTCCAACTAGGGAGACGTCCCTGGCTCCATTGGTGGGGCTGAGGACGCCCGTGATTGCATCACGGGCTCCATTGATATTGGTGGAGAAGGAGTGCCCCTTTTGTTTCTTAGGATGTCCATGATTGCATCATGGGCTCCATTGGTGGGGCTGAGGATGCCCGTGATTGCATCGCGGGCTCCATTGGTATTGGTGGAGAAGGAGTGCCCCTTTTGTTTCTGAGGATGTCCATGATTGCATCATGGGCTCCATTGGTGGCGCTGAGGATGCCCGTGATTGCATCGTGGGCTCCATTGGTATTGGTGGAGAAGGAGTGCCCCTTTTGTTTCTGAGGATGCCCGTGATTGCATCACGGGCTCCATTGGTGGGGAGGACCCCATGATTGCATCACAGGGTCCATCAGTGGGGACAGAGTGCCCCTTGATGAGGACGTTTGTGGGTCGCTACCGCGTCACGGGATTACACCGTCGTCCTACTTTCTGTTTTGCCTCTGGACTCCCGGAGAACTGTTTGTTCTGTCTCTCTGTCTGTCTGTGTGACTGTACTATGAACCACGCAGCTGAGCAGTTATCCTGGGTGCCCTTCCCAATGGAGTCTCTTGCTTTGTCAGCACATGTGTCTCCTCGGACAATCCACTTCCGAGTGTTAGACAAGAACCCAGCTTCGGGCCCTGGAAGGGTCCCCCTCTTCTTCGCTGAGACTGATGTCCTGACCACTCGGGGTACTCAGGGGCCAGCTTGCCTGCCAATGGATCAGACCCAGCGGCTGCAACTGGGACCCTTTTTGTCCTTGGGACCCTTTTTGTCCCTGGTCTCCTCCTGACGCGGACAGCTGGACAGAGTGCCCCGACCGGTAAGAAACAAGAGACATTATTGACCTCTAAACTTAGAAAATGAAGCTAGATCCTGCTTTGTGTCTGTTGAAATATGTTTTGGTATGTCTTTGTGTAATAATTTTTGAGGTTAATTTGTAAATGAGCTCTATTTAATTGGCTTAAAGAAAGATAAGCGCTCACAAATCAAATAATTCTAAATTAAATGATAAATTTCAGGTTCATGTGAACTGGGAAATATTCAGTATTAAATACCTGATATTAATGTTTGTTGATCTATCTAATATAGACATGTCTTAAAGAAATTAACTTCAAGTAAAATATTTTCATTGTACCTAGGTTTAATATAAGTTAAATATTATATCTGTAATTACCTCGAGTTAAAAAAAGAGAGAGAGAAAACTTCTAAAGATGTAAATGAGATATGAGCTTTTATATGATTATTCTTTAGGAATATCCAGATTGACATAACTTGAATTTTTAAGGGTTGTGCTAAGTGTGCTTAATGTTGGAAGTCTATTAAATAGTTAGGTCATTTACAGATAAAATAAGATTCGGAAACATTTACTACTAAACACTAATTTCCTTTTACAGAGAAACTAAAGAGATTTGGGACTATAAGTGAATAATGTTTGGTGCCATCCTAAAATGTTCTAAGAAAGCAAGGGTTTTAGAAATTATCACTGGTATTTATATCCACCAGCCTATAGAATGCTAATATAAAGGTCAGTTCTTGGTTGCTTAAGGAAAGTACGATGTGTGTTTTCAGTAAAGAGGGTATAAGGAGTGAAATTACATTTTATGAAGGGAAAAGGAAGTAGGTCTGATTTATAGGTGGCTGTTTCAGGATGGGAGAACAAAAGAATGGGTACAGAAAGTGACACAAATGTTTTGTGGAAAGTGGACCCCAAGGAAAGAGTTTTGTGCATAAATATGAGTTTTCTTGAGATGTTGAACTACCTTTGATAATAGATTTTAAGTTTATCTCTGAAGTGATCTGTTCTATGTTTCCCTTTGAAATCTTTTGTTAATTTTGGCTTAGTGAGAAACTTTTGTTTCACAGTGACTTATATGATCTTATCTGACTGTTATAAACCCTTTTCATATTTATTGACAATACTCTCTAAGTCACTGACCTCTAACTAACTTTTGAGTGCTTCAGAAGGCCCTTGAAACATCCCAAAGAGAGATATTAAACTAGTTGTGTTTATTTAGTGGGTTAAATTACATAAATATTATCAAATGAGTAATAAATCCACTCATGTTATAATGTATGGTAAAATTACTAATACAGATATTCTAGAAATTATATGGAGTTCTTAACATTCTGATATGTCCTGGTACTCTAATGGAAAACAAGATGACCTCACAAAAGTTAACAAAAAGACTGAATGAACTTTATGGTTTCTATCTGAAAAATTACAGGTTAGAATCTTGTGTTTTCCAGGAGTAGGGAAAACCTTCCTCTCAAACTAATTATGAAAATAATTTGGTAAAATTATACGTTATAAACAATACAATTATATTTTCTATCTAACTTCTTCAGAAATTTGAAACTCTTAGGTTTCCAGTAAGCTTATCAAATGAGCTAAGAAGGTTATCTCACTAACAGGCACAAAAATCCCAAGGAATTTTGAGACCTTTAAGGGAAGAATTCACCTAGATTTGTTAGGCAAAGTCTGTGATAAGCCTTTGGTGTGAGTTTCCCAGCCTTGTTTTAATTTAAAAGTTCAGTCTGAGACTCTATAAATGTTTCAACAAAATAAAAAAGTCTATGATCAATTATGGTTATATAAATCATCAGACCAAAATTAGTGCGAACAGACCTGTTTTGCAAACAAACTAGCCTTAATTTGGTTAAATTTGATAAAAGTGAGGGTAATTAAAAAATGATGATGTTTCAATAAATGTTAAATCCCAGTTTGTTAATGGAGGTCTACCAATGGAGGTAGTAAAACTCAGTTCTTAGATAGTTCTTTGCTGTTATGTGATATTAATGTAAACTTTAATTGAATTCTTAAAGAACACCCTAAGTTTGTTCTGAAGCTTATCTCAGTAATCTATCTTTGAATGAAGATCAGATGCCTCATGATCTGCAGCTAGGACTGGAAGAAGACATAATTTAAGGGACTGTCTCCAACCTGGATGAAAAGACTTTATCAGGAGAAACTACACTATACCAGGATGAGAAGATGATGACATCAGAGATAGACAGCTTACCTAAGATGCTGG
Source organism: Antilocapra americana (assembly GCA_007570785.1). NCBI lineage: Eukaryota > Metazoa > Chordata > Mammalia > Artiodactyla > Antilocapridae > Antilocapra > Antilocapra americana. The sequence continues at coordinate 2,009,591 of ML662917.1, forward strand.
ACCTGATTCGTATGATCATTTATAATGTTTTCTTGACTTCTTAGACCTTTGCATGTAAATCAAATGCTTTTCTGTTATAGGCCTGATCCTATACTAGTTTTAGAAATCAGTCCAGTTGTTGGGTTTGTGGCCAATTACCTGAGTCTAATTCTAGGTTACCTTGGTAAATTTCTCTACTACAAGACTCTAACTGGTTGGCCCCGAGAAAATCTACTTTAAAAATTATAGTCATATTCAGGTCACTGTGATATTAGGCCAATTAATAATGCCTGCTCTGACTGTGGCCATAAATTTGAACTTTTTTCTATTACTCAAGCAACAAAGGAAAAAAAATCTCCCACAATTATGGGATGGATTTATATAGGTAACACCAGGTTATGGTAATTTAAGTTTAAAGTCTACTCTGTGTTAAAAATAATTAAATCATACTAAGGATAATCAGTCTAGTAATACTAGAAAACTGGACTATGTGCCTTATAGACAGTGGTTCCAATATACAATTTCCCTAGAAGATAAAGATTCTGCAAAGTCAGATGACCTGATATATATTGGGCTACATTTAATGGAAACTCTTAACCTAAGTCTTACTTGTGACTTTACTAATACTGCTGGCTATGTTATTTGTATTTCACCTGTTTTACAAGATTGCCCTTTTTTACACTGCCAAATGTGTGTCTGAGGCTTCTAATAGAATAATATATAGTCCCATATGAGATTGATGATGGTAACAGTGTAACTCTAGATATGAGAAAAAGCAACAAGAGGAAATATTTTCGTGGACCAAGAGGCTAGTAAGACAGGTGGTCCAGAGAATTTTGGATATTGTTTTATGGCCTAGTCCAGTAGCAGCACATTGAGTGGCCTGTCAACGGAATCTTTGCCAAACCTGAGAATGGACATTCTCAGCACCATGAGATAAAATGGTCATGAAATGCCCTCCCCGCCTCAAAATCATGGTCAAGTTTTTGAGCAAAAAGGGGCTCTGCCAATGAAAGACTGACACTTGTCATCTACATCTACGACGATTAAATCATGGCCACTGCAACTGCTGACTTTCAACGCCCCTGAGAGGAGTTTGAGGTGAAAATCAGGAATGAGGCACTCTGTGCTCTGGGAAAAATTGGCAGAACAGGCCTCATAGTTAGATCTTTTCAGGAGAAGATTTTACGAGTTCCAATTCTTGCATCTTCTCATATCTAGAAAAACACTGACATCATTAATGGTGACATCTGCTTTGGCTACTAAGGAAAATTTTACAATTAAAAGTCAAAATAGAGTAGCTATGGTTCAGACATCCTGAGAAATAACTAGGTGATACTACGGGTGTAATTTCAGATTAGATGCTGTATTGCTAAACACTTGAGTTTTCTGAGTCATGTCAGGCTTAGACGCTACCATTCTCAAAACAATGTCTGCTGGAAGCTAGTGTCTTCAACCTTACTTTTTATAAAACTAGGCAACTGGCTTCCTGGCTACAAGTCTCCCCGAAGTGCCAGGTCCAGATTGGGTTTCAGGCCTATTTGTCTAGAAAGAATTGAGATTTATTTTGTCTATTAAAATTCCAGATATCCCTCCTCCAGCTACTTCTAACTGGGTCTGTTACAACAAAATGACAGACCAAGAGATCCTTACAAAACACACATAGGGACATCTGGAAGAGGCTTAAAGCCTTATACCAGTCTGGACCGCCCCCTGAACCCCATCGATACCACCCTGGAGACTAAGTGTATGTCCGCCGCCATCGGCAAGAAACTAGAACCCCGCTGGAAAGGACCTTACCTCGTGATCCTGACAATGCCCACTGCACTCAGAGTAGATGGTATCGCTATGTAGGTCCATTATACACACGCGAGACCAGCCGATCCTCTCGCCTTAAGAGAAGACTACTTGCCTCAATGGAGAGCAACATCAAACCAGGACAACCCACTCAGAATCAAGCTTCGGCGACATCCAATCCCCTAAAGCCTTTGGTCTTACTCCTGCTCTTGCCCATTGTCACAGCTGCAGCTTCTCCTCATCAGCCTATGAACTTAACCTGGATGATCATCAGTGCAGTACTGGAGAGATCGTCAATGCCACTTCTTCGATTCAGCCTCAGAATACCTGGTGGCCCAATTTGGATTTTGACTTGTGCTTGCTCGCTGCGGGGGCTTGGGACATCAGCGACTGGGAGGTAAAACAGATGGGCAAACCCAAGTGTGGCCCAGGGGTCAACAGGTGTAATATACGGGGCCCGACCTCATCGTCTCCCGGGTGCGGCCATCCTATCCAGCGGGCTGCCCTGCGAGAAACCCCTTTCTATATTTGCCTGGGGGGAGGTCATGATCGGGCCCAGACAAACTGTTGTGGGGGAACAGACAAATTCTGTTGTGCTGAGTGGGGATGTGAGTCGACGGGTACTATACCCTGGAACTCCCCTGTTAAAAATGACCTTATATCTGTAAAAAGAATCCCTGAAAGTGCAGGATTAATGGGGGACATGAGAAGGGATCAACTATCCAAGGCCCTTGCTTGGGGTTTCTTTGTAATCCTATACGATTGTCATTCACTAGTGCTGGCAAAAGCTTCCCCAGCTGGGAAGCTGGATGCTCATGGGGCCTCAGGCTGTACCAGTCAGGATATGATAATGGACTACTGTTCACCCTCAGGCTAAAAATAGAGGCGGTACGAACGGGACCGCCTGAAGGGTTAGGCCCCAACAAAATCCTGGCCTTAGTTGAGAAACTCACCTCACTCCCCCGGCTGACTAGCACCCCCACCCGGGTGACAGGGGCGAGACTTCTTGGTACGGGTGGCCCCCACACATCTATGACAGGAACTGAGGGGGCCCAGAGGGATTCCCTGTTTGACATGATAGTCCAGACTTTCCAAGTTCTATACTCTTCTAGGCCTGACCTGACCGAAAGCTGTTGGCTCTGCTATGACATCGAACCCCCTTACTATAAAGGGGTGGCCTTCTCAAAAAAATTACAGTGAAGCCTATGAGTAACAGGCCTGTAGGTGGCAACAAAAAGGGAATGCCAAACTGACCTTACAGCTGGTCACAGGCCAGGGTCTATGCATAGGAGAAGTCCCCTCAGCATACCAACATCTCTGTAACACCACTGCATTAGTTAATACCTCCAAGTATTTGATTCCCCCTTCCGATGGGTGGTGGGCATGTAATTTGGGACTCACCCCTTGCATACATGGGAGCGTACTCACTAACACTAAAGACTTCTGTGTCTTAGTACAACTGGTCCCTAGGCTGTTTTACCACTCAGATGATGACATCTATCGGCGCCTAGGAGACTTTACTAGATCCAGGTGGGAACCAATCACAGCTCTCACGGTAACTGTACTGCTGGGACTGGGGGTAGCAGGCGCAGGGACAGGCATTTCCTCCTTAGTCCTCCAGGACAAGCATTACAATAACCTCCGAGCAGCTATTGATTTAGGTCTTGAGAGGCTTGAGAGCTCCATCTCCCATCTGCAAGATTCCCTCAGCTCGCTGGCTGAGGTAGTTTTGCAGAATAAAAGGGGACTAGACCTAGTATTCTTACAGCAAGGAGGTTTGTGTGCTGCCCTGGGGGAAGAATGTTGTTTTTATGTTGATCACTCTGGGGTGAGAAAAATCCCTGGCAAAAGTCAGAGATGGCATTGCCCAGAGAAAAAGGGAGCGAGAACAAGCCCAAGGCTAGTTCGAGTCTTGGTTTAACTCCTCTCCCTGGCTTACCACATTAATATCTACTTTGTTATGGCCACTGGTAATTCTGCTTATACTTCTAACCTTTGGACCATGCATACTAAATAAACAAACTGATTTCCTTTATTCGAGATCGATTTAGTACTGTCCAGCTCATGATTCTCCAATCCCAATATGGGCGGTATGCTCCCCTAACTAATAAAAACGACGACCTAGAATTCACTGAAGGCCCATGATTGGGCCTCCTTTGGCACTAGAGAAGGGGGGAATGTAGAGCCTACGTGACTCCGTTTAAAAAAAAAAAAGGAGCCGCCATCTTGTAGACAAGGGCAACTCCCAAGTTCCTAGAATAACCATAAAATAGTCCAGCCCCTTACCCCATGTCACTACCCTAGGCATGACCAATCACCACACACCAGGGAGTGCCAAAAATACACCAATTAAGAGGTTGTGATGAAAAGTACCTATCAGAAACTAACGCGCAAAAAGTCCACCAATCGCTGTTTTTTTTTAATTTTGAAAACCCCTCACCCCGCCCCACAAACTATAAAAACGCCTATCTGCTGTTATTCGGGGCTCTCCTACCTAAGTCGCTGCGTCGGTGTGGGTGGAAGCCCCTGATCGAGCTTGAATAAAAGACCCTCGTGTGTTTACAGCGGAATCGGCTCCTGAGGTGGTTTTTGGGGGATCTGTAATCTGGGCACAACAATATTGACATGTAACACTTTTTTTGTAGTATCTTTGTCTAGCTTTGGTGATGATGTCCTCACAGAATGAGTAACCGTTTACATTTAAGGTTAATTATTGATTTCTATTTTGTTAATTGCTTTGGAATTCTTTTTAGGTCTTTCTTCTCCCCTTCCTCTTCTGTTCTTTTGTGATTTCATGACTGTCTTTAATGTTGTGTTGTATTGCTTTCTCTCCCTCTCCTTCTCCCTCATTACAGAATGTTAGTTCCCCGACCAGGGATCAAACCCATGCTCCCTGCAGTGGGGAGCACAGAGTCAAGTCAAAATAACTGGACCACCTCTGTGTGTGTGTGTGTGTGTGTGTGTGTGTGTGTGTGTGTGTGTGTATCTGCTGTAGATTTTTGTGCCAGGGTGCAGCCCCAGCGTGGTCCGGGTGTGTGTGTGT
>ML662917.1:2014419-2047870 GCA_007570785.1 Antilocapra americana
GTGTCCGGGTGTGTATCTGCTGTAGATTTTTGTGCCAGGGTCCATCCCCAGTGGGGTCCGGGGGTCTTGAGGGATGAGTGGCGTCGGTGGAAGAACTGAGCTGAACTGAGCTGAGTTGGTGTGTGGTGAGGAAGCAGTCTCTCTTTATTGCTGTTAGTTTTGTGAGGTGATGGAGAAGTCTCTCAAAAAGGCGGTGGAGAAGTCTCTCACTTTATTTCTGTTAGCTTACAGTTTTATAGCCAAAGAACATCCCCATTACATCACAACTATTTTATGCAAACTCTTGTTTTCTGCCTACCACCAACAACTTTTACATTAAGCTCATCTTCCTTACAAAAGGTCGGATTTCTGCATAATCAGACTTAATAATAGTATGTTTACCATTTGAATGTTTCTAGCATACCTTTATTTAGCATAATGCGGGCAAATATTCACTGTCTTACAAGATAGTCTTTTCAGCAAAGATAAAAATCTTGCAATTTATCCAGGAAACATAGGGCTAGAATCTGTCTCAAAAAGAGGGGGTTGTAAAGAACTCACTTTCCATATCCGAGAGGGAAGAAGGCTGTAAATGGTTACTTTACTTTAAGAATGTATGCATTTCTTTTGTCCCCGGAAAAGGTGTGCCTCTCCACTCATCTCTGAATATTCAGGGTTGACACAGGAAGCCGCCTGCCAAATGTTCCCTGACAAGGTGCAACTTTGTAGAAGCTAGCTTGAAACTGCTTTATTCTATTAACCTATATTGGCTTTTACAAGGAAAGAGAAAAGAAGACAAAGAGACAGTTTAGCAGCACGTGCGCTTTAACAATGAAACCTTATTAACCTTACAACTACTAAAAAGAATTCCTATGTCTACACTACCCTAAAGCAATCAGTGTCTCCAACTCTGCTGGCCACAGTTATGAGTATTCCTAAGTCCCATTCCAGCCTGGTTTTTTCAAGGAAGGGAGCCTCCTCCGTGGAGTGATCAGGGGAGTGGGGCGTGGAAAGGTGACCCAAGTATGAGCCCTTCTGGTGGTGGCTTTGCCATGACCCCCAGAGAACTCTTGGTAAACTCCCCAGTAACTCGTAGGAGGTATAGTAATCTATTTAAAGGTCCCTTATTCCTCCTTAGTCCCCTGGAAAGGGAATCTGCCTTCCCGGATTCCCTGAGGGAAATAAAGTCTGAGGGAATTATCTCAGGATGAATTTTTTCTAACTGGGACTGACCTACTGAGATGAGCTAATGTTCAGAGCATAAACAGAACTTCCCAAGAAAAATACCAGGAGGGGCCTTGCCTTGGGATGCCCCGAAGGAAAATCAGGTTTGCAGTTTCCTTCTCAGTCTCCTGACTTTGTCATCCGAGTGAGGGGCATCCTGACAGCTCCCGGCATTTTTGGTTTTCAGTTCCCATGGATTCTGATATAGCAGTCTGTATATATAAACAAGATCATTTTAAGTTTCCCATTACCTGAGTTTGTACTCTCCTCATGATTGCCATTTTGATACCATATTGATGTGTGGATACTGTCCTACCTTTATGGTATGCTTTCCTTTACCAGTGAGCTTTCCTGTTTGTAGTATTCTCGTTTGCAGTTGTCCTCCAACCCTTTTTTCCCATCTGGAGAAGTTCCTTTAGTATTTTGCAGAAATGTTCTAGTGGTACTGAATTCTTTTAGTTTTTGCTTGTCTGTAAAGCTTTTGATTTCTCTGTCAAGTCTCAGTGAGAGCCTTGCTGGGTACAGTATTGCTTGCAGGTTCTTCCCTTTCAGCCTTTAAATGTATCCTGCCGTACCCTTATGGTCTGCAGAGTTTATGCTAAAAAATCAACTGATAACCTTGTGGTAATTCTCTTATACCTATTTCTTGCTTTGAATTTTTTTTCTTTTGTCTTTGTTTTTTGGCAGTTTGATTACTGCATGCCTCTGCATGCTTCACCTTAGGCTTATCCTGCCTGGAACTCTCTGTACTTCCTGGACTTGGGTAATTGTTTCCTTTCTGGTGATAGGGAAGTTTTCAACTTTTATCCCTTCAAATACTTGCTCAGGTCCTTTCCCTCTCTGTTCTCCTTCTGTGACTCCTATAATGCAGTTGTTGGTACATTTAATGTTCTCCAAGGGGTCTCTTGGTTGATTGACTGGTTTGATCAAACCTGTCAATCCTAAAGGAAATCAACCCTAAATATTCATTGAAAGGACTGAAGCTGAAGCCCCAATACTTTGGCCACCTGATGCAAAGAGCCAACTCATTGGAAAAGATCCTGATGCTGGGAAAGATTGAGAGTAGAACAGGTGACAGGATGAGATGGTTGGATGGCATCACTGACTCGATGGTCATGAATTTGAGCAAGCTCTAGAAGATGGTGAAGAACAGGGAAGCCTAGTGTGCTGCAGTCCATTGGGTCGCAAAGAGTCAGATACCACTTAGCAACTGAACAACAACACAGACGGTCTTCATTTATTTTCATTCTTTTTTGTTTATCATGTAGCAGTGATTTCCACCATTCTGTCTTTTAGATCACATATCCTTCACTTATTTTGCTGTTGATTGCTTCTAATATATTTTTTATTTCAGGTATTTGTATTATTCATCTTGTGTGTATGTTCTTTAGTTCTTCTAGGTCTTTGTCAAACATTTCTTGTATCTTCTCAATCTGTGCATCCATTCTTTTTCTAAGACCTTGGGTCATCTTTTTTTTTGCATTCCAATGTTCATATCACTTTTATTTGTAATAGCCAAAAACTAGAAACACCAAAGATTTTCATCAACACGCGAATGGATAAACAAATTTGGTATATATATACAATGAAATACCACTTAGCAGTAAAAAGTAATGAATATAGATACATTTAACACAAAAATGAATCACAAAATAATTATGCTGAATAAAAGAAGCCAAACAAAACAAGGATACCTACAATATGATTCCATATATATAAAACTGTAGAAAATTCAAACTAATTTGTAATGAAAAACAGATCAGTGGTTGCCTGTGGATTGGGGAGGGGAGGATGTAGGGAGGGAGGGATGAGTGTCAAAGGGTCATAAGGAAACTGTTGGGGTAATGGATATATTCATTGTTTTTATCATAGTGATGGTTTTAAAGGTACATACATATGCCAAAACTCACCAAATTGTACACTTTATTTTTTTTAATTTTCTTTATTGTGTTGGTTTTGCCATACAATAACATGAAACCGCCATGGGTTTACATATGCTCCCCTTCCAGAACCCCCCTCCCTCCTCCCTCCTGATTCCCTCCCCCTGGGTCATCTCAGTGTACTAGCCCCAAGCATCAGCCCTGGGCTGGCGATTGATTTCACATATGATAATTAACATGTTTCAGTGCCATTCTCCCATATCATCCCACCCTTGCCCTCTTCCACAGAGTCCACGAGTCTGTTTTATACATCTGCGTTTCTTTTCCTGTCTCGCATGCAGGGTTCTCGTTATCATCTTTCTAAATTCCATATATATGCGTTAGTGTACTGTATTGTTGTTTTTCCTTCTGGCTTACTTCACTCTGGATAATAGGCTCCAGTTCCGTCCACCTGAGTAGAACTGATTCAAATGAATTTTTTTTAATGCTGAGTAATATTCCATTATGTATATGTACCACAGATTTCTTATCCATTCGCCAGTTGATGGGCACCTAGGTTGCTTCCATGTCCTGGCTATTGCAAACAATGCAGCGATGAACATTGGGGTACACGTGTCTCTTTCAATTCTGGTTTCCTCAGTGTGTATGCCCAGCAGTGGGATTGCTGGGTCATATGGCAGGTCTATTTTCAGTTTTTTAAGGAATCTCCACACTGTTCTCCATAGTGGCTGTACTAGTTTGCATTCCCACCAACAGTGTAAGAGGGTTCCCTTTTCTCCACAGCCTCTGCAGCATTTATTGCTTGTAGATTTTTGGATGGCAGCCATTCTGACTGGTGTAAAGTGGTACCTCATTGTGGTTTTGATTTGCATTTCTCTGATAATGAGTGATGTTGAGCATCTTTTCATGTGTTTGTTAGCCATTTTTATGTCTTCTTTGGAGAAATGTCTGTTGAGTTCTTTGGCCCACTTTTTGATTGGGTCGTTTATTTTTTTAGAATGGAGCTGCAGGAGTTGCTTGTATATTTTTGAGATTAATTGTTTGTCCATTGCTTCATTGGCTATTATTTTCTCCCATTCTGAAGGCTGTCTTTCCACCTTGCTTATAGTTTCCTTTGTTGTGCAGAAGCTTTTAATTTTAATTAGGTCCCATTTGTTTATTCGTGCTTTTATTTCCGATATTCTGGGAGGTGGGTCTTAGAGGATCCTGCTTTGGTTTATGTCGGATGAAACAAAGATGAATATTTTTAATGATAAAAGGTACAATTCAGAAAGAAGTTAGACATCATAAACCAATACCTTATAACTAAGAACAAGTACATAAAGCAAAAATCAGAAGAAATACAAAGGAAAAGAAAAATGTATATAATCATACTGAGACATATTAACATTCCTCTGAGAATATTTTATCAAATGTAGGAAAAATAAGAATTGGAGCATCTTGAATGATGTCATTAATAATTTAAATAGAATATATTTGTATTTATATCAATTTATATTAATCTTATGTCCTACACAAATATATTTAAAATATTGTATCTCATGCCTTGTTACTAGATTTCCACAGGACATTTTGAAAAACTGGCAAAAAGATAAACACTCCTAAATTTCAAAAAGTAGAATTCTTTTTCTGTGTGATTTAGTTATACATATACACATATATTATTTTGAAAATTATTTTCCATTTTGGGTTATTACAAGATATTGACTATAGTTCCCTGTGCTATACAGTAAATCTTTGTTGTTTGGTACATATCTAATTTTTAAACTAGAAATCTAGCATTTTCATAATAATTGAAACAGGTGGAATCAAAATGTCATAAATTTTTTAGCTAGGCAAAACTTCATGTTTTCTAAAATATATATATGTATTATTTATATGTGTATACAAAAGCTTTTCTACTATGCTTGATAAAGGCTTGAGAAAGAAAAAGTGAAAGTCACTCAGTCATGTCTGACTCTTTGTGACCCCATGTGCTATAGCCCACCAGGCTCCTCTCTCCATGGAATTCTCCAGTCCATAATACCAGAGTGGGTAGCCATTCCCTTCTCCAGGCGATCTTCCCAACCCAGGATTGAACCCAGGTCTTCCATATTACAGGCGGATTCTTTATCAGCTGAGCCACCATTGAAGCTCAAGAATACTGGAGTGGGTAGCCTGTCCTTTCTCCAGGGGATCTTCTGACCCAGGAATCGAGCTGGGGTCTCCTGCATTGCAGGTGAATTCTTTACCAAATGAGCTATCAGAGAAGCCCTGAAAGGCTTAAGAAAGAACATCTAAACAAAAGAGATGGAGAAATTGGAAAACATAAGTGAAATGGGAGCACTGAATACTAAATAGATAAAGTGAAACCAACTAGATAAAAGTAAAAGATCCTTATATAGTGTAGTTGTTTTTAAACATGACTGCTCATTAGAAACATATCTGGAGCTCTGGTGAAAAAAAGCAATACCTGGGCATTTGTATTTTTCAAAATATTCCAAGATAATTCTGGTATGCATCATGTTTTAAAAACTGATTACAGCTTTTTCTATTGAATGGTAGTTTGGCGATACAGAATTCTATTATTTTTCTGTTGACCAGTCATGATACAGTGGTATTAAGTAATAGTTACATAATCACAATAGCAAAAGATGTTTATTAGTTTTCACAATCAATGTCCAGACAAAACATAAAAGATAATTACAATTGCAAGCCATAATAGGAACATGATTAACCTAACAATGTAAAATAATTACATTCAATCTCAGGGGTCAAGCAGAGCAGTGTGGTAAGTGGAAGTTCATACATGCACATGTTTTCTTCTTAGCCAGTCTGTGTCTTTTGGTTGATGCATTTAATCCCTTTACATTTAAGGTAATTATTGATATGTATGACCCTATTACCATTTTTCTTAATTGTTTTGTGTTTGTTTTCTATAGGTAAGTCTTTTCCTTCTCTTGTTTCCTGCCTAGAGAAGTTCCTTTAGCATTTGTTGTAAAGCTGGTTTGGTAGTACTGAATTCTCTTTAACTTTTGCTTGTCTAAAAAGCTTTTGATTTTGCCATCAGATCTGAAGGAGAGTCTTGCTGGGTAGAGTATTCTTGGCTGTAGGTTCTTCCCTTTCATCACTTTAAATATATCATGCCATTCCCTTCTGGCTTGTAGTTTCTGTTGAGAACTTAGTTGATAGCCTGATGGGAGTACCCTTGTATGTTATTGGTCATTTTTCCCTTGTTGCTTTTAGTATTTTCTCGGTGTCTTTAATTTTTGTCAGTTTGATTACTATGTGTCACAGTGTGTTCCTCCTTGTGTTTATCATGCCTGGGACTCTCTGTGCTTCCTAGACTTGGTAGGTTATTTCCTTTCCCACATTAGGGAAGTTTCAGTTATTATCTCTTTAAATATTTTTCTCAGGTCTTTTCTCTCTCTCTCTCCTCTTTCTGGGACCCTTATAATGTGAAGGTTGGAGTGTTTAATGGTCTCCCAGAAGTCTGTTAGGCTGTCTTCATTTCTTTTCATTCTTTTTTCTGTATTCTGTTCTGTGGCAGTGATTTCCACCATTCTCTCCTCCAGGTCATTTATCCGTTCTTCTGCCTCAGTTATTCTGCTATGGATTCCTTCCAATGCATTATTCATCTGTCTGTCTGTCCTTTAATTCTTGTAGGTATTTAGTAAACACTTCTTACATCTTCTCAGTCTTTGCCTCCATTCTTTTTCTGAGATCCTGAATCATCTTCACTTATCAGTTTTCTGTATTCTTTTTCTGGAAGGTTGCCTGTCTCTACTTCATTTAATTATTTTTAAGGGGTTTTATCTTGTCCCTTCATCTGAGACATAACTTTCTGCTTTTTCATGCTGATTAATTTTCTGTAATGTGGCTTTTGTTTTAGTCTCTCTGGGGCTGTGGTTCTTGCTTCTTCTGTCTGCCCTCTGATGGAGGAGGCTCAGAGGCTTGTGTAAGCTTCCTAATGGGAGGGACTGGTGGTGGGAATAACTGGATCTTGCTCTGGTGGACAGGGCCTTGCTCAGTAAAGCTTTAATCCAGATATCTGCTGGTGGGTGGGGTTGTACCCCCTCCCTGGTAGTGTTTTTGGCCTGAGACAGCTGAGCCCTATGGGCTCTATGGTCTGTGGGCTCCATTTTTGGGTTAATGGAGACCTCTAAGAGTGTTAACACCAAGGGGAGTCTTCTAGGACTGCAGCTGCCTGTTCCCCCATCTCTGTGGTGAGCCCCTTTTGACCCATGCCTCCACAGGAGACCCTCCAACACTAGCAGGTAGTTTTGGCTCAGTCTCCTATGGGGTCACTGCTCCTTTCTTCTGAGTCTTGATGCATGCGAGGTTTTACATTTGCCCTCCAAGACTGGAGTCTCTGTTTCCCCCAATCCTGTGGAAGTCTTATAATCAAATCCAGCTGGTCTTCAAGGTCAGATTCCCTGGAGATTCCCAGTCCCTTTGTCAGATTCCCAGGCTGGGTAGCCTGACATGGGGTTCAGAACCTTCACAACAGTGGGAGAAGTTATTTGGTGTTATTTTTATCCAGTTTGTGGGTTACCCACCTGGTGGGAATGGGATTTAACTTTTAATTGTATTTATACCCCTCCTACCGTCTTGCTGGGGCTTCTTCTTAGTCTTTGAACGTGGGAGTATCTTTTTCTGGTGGGTTCCAGCATCCTGTCAATGGTTGTTCAACAGCTAGTGATTTTGGGGCTCTCGTGGGAGGAGATGAGTGCACTTCTTTCTACTCCACCATCTTGTACTGGAAGCCTGGGGTTTTATCTTATTCCTCCATTTGGGACATACTCATCTACCATCCCATTTTGTCTTAACTTTCTGTGGTAGTAGTTTCTATTCTGCAGGCTACAGAGTTGTGGTTCTTGCTTCTGCTGTCTCCTTTGGTGAATGAGGCTGTCTTAGATGCTTCTGCAGGCTTCCTGGTGGGAGAGACTTGTTCCTGCCCATTGGTGGGTGCAGCCGGGTCTTGTCCCTCTGGTGGACAGAGTCCTGTCAGGTGTTGTGCTTATCAGGCAGCTGTGGGCTCCAGAAAACTTTATTAACAGCCTGTCTACAGATGGGTGGGGTTGTGTTTCCGCCCTGTTGTTTGACCTGAGGCATCTCAGCACTGGAGCCTGTAGGTTGTTGGGTGGGGCCAGGTCTTGGTGAGAAGATGGCTACCTCCAGGAGGGCCCGTGTCAATGAGTACTCTCCAGAACTACTGCCGCCACTGTCTTTGTCTCTGCAGTGATCCACAGCCACCCCCTGCCTCCACAGAAGGCCCTAAAATACCAGCAGGTAAGTCTAGCTCAGGCACTTATGAGTCACTGCTTTTTTACCCTTGGTCCTGGTGTGCACAAGATCTTGTATTAACCCTCCTCTGGGAGTTTCTGTTTCTTGTTGAATTCCTACAGTCAAAGCCTTCTGGCCTTCAGAGCTAGATTCTCTGGGTGTTCTTCTGTTGCCCTACTCAGGCTGGGGAGCCTGACTTGAGGCTCAGACCTTTCATGTCTGTTGGAGAGCTTCTATGGTATAATTTTTCTCTAATTTGTGGGTTGTCCACCTGGCTGTTACGGGATTTGATTTTATCATGATTGCATTCCTCCTACCATCTTGTGACTTCTTTGTCTTTGGATGTAGAATATCATTTTGGAAGGTTCTAGTGTTTTGTTTTTGTCAGTGGTCATTCAGCAGTTAGTTGTGATTTTGATTTTTTTTTATAAGAGGTCAGCTCGTTTTCTACTCTGCCATTGCGTCTCCCTTCCTTTACTTTTCGTTCTTGATTGGTATTTTCTCTGCATGGGAATACTATGGCAGTTGTTTTTCTTTTTGCTACTTAGAGATTCCATTACACATGTTTTTAGCATCCATCTTTATTGTTGAGAAGTAAGCATTGTTGCTTCTTTCAAAGTAATCATCTTTCCACCTTAGGATGCCTTAGTGGATTTTTCCTTGTTCATTTTCAGTTAAGAACTCATTGATATTCTTAAATTTGTGGTTTGACATCTTTCATCAGTTTTGGAAATTTTCAGCCATTCCAATGTTGCTCCTACCCCATACTCTCTCTTCTTTTCTTTTGGAATTCCAATGAACTATATTGTATGTTAGATCTTCACACCATTTCCCCGTGTTCTCTCACTCTTTATTCTGAGCTTTTTTCCTGCCAGCCCATTTCTGATTCACTCTCTCAGCTGTGTCCATTGTCTGTTAAACCTGTTCATTGAATGGTTAATTTCAGTTTTTGTATTTTTCAACAAAATAATTATTTGCTTCTAATGAAAATCTGGTATATCAGGTTTTATGGTTTCACATTCATTGTTGAGATTTTAAAGTTTTCATCTCCTTGAACATGTTAAGTATAATAGAAAATCTTTGTTAATTCTATTATTTGGAGTCTCTGTGAGCCTCTTTTTGTTATTTTATGTTTCTGTTGCTTTTGATCTTATGTCTCTTGTTTCCTCAAGTGCTTGGTTGTCATTAATTGTTTATGGGGCACTGAAGTTGAAAAATTACTTTAGAAATCATGAGCCACGGATGATATCTTCCAGGAAGGATTTTTATTGGGGGGGACCAGGGGTAGTGGCATCTGCTTGAGGAAATCTAGGATTACTTAGACAAATCTCTGGTCTCAAGATATTTTTGGCCTAACCAGATGACTCGGGGCCAAATTGCTTTCAATTTATGGACTGTTTCATTTCTGGCTCACCTGTATTTTTAAACTCCCTTCAGGTTTCTAATCTGAGGTTAGTGAGGAGGATTTTCTTGTTGTCCCTCTGGGCCTATCTAGCTGTAAAGTATAGTTTAACTTTTAGTTTCTTCTGAATTTCTGGTTTCACCTCTCTGAATTCCAGTCATTTAATGGATTGGAAGGCACTATCCTGTTCGTTCTTTGATCCTTTAAGAAACTCATTTTTTATATTTTGTCCAGCTTTATTATTTGTCTTTAGTGGGAAGTTTGGTTCAAATTAGCTAATATGCCATAACCAAGAGAAGAAGCCTTCCCATTGGCTCTTATGACAGAACATGATTTTGTCTTATTTTCTAGGTCGGACTCCAGGCCCTTGTTTTTGTTAAATTTTGTTTTTTGTAGCTGTAGTCACTTGGTTAACTTCGTTCATTTTAATTAAAAGGTTATAATCCATGTGTGTGTGTGATTATAAATAAGTTGTTACCTGAATACTCAGCAGAATTTTATTCTCTTCCACCTAGCACAGTTTCTAATCCTTGACAATGGACAAATTAAAGTTTCAGCTAAAAATAAATCTCTGCAATGACAGAACATGAAGTCCCTTTTAATTGATATTGAAATTGGGGTATACAATATCAATTAAGTTTTTTTTCCCTGCTTGTTGATAAGAATGGTTTTCTAGTTCTACTATTGATAATTTCTAGTTCTACTATTACGGTCGAAAGAAGGTTCAATTCTACCTGAAAATGTCTACTTCATACTTACTAGCCCCAGATCTTAAAGAAGGATTGAGATCCCAAGGGAAATTTCAACCTCAGTTGTTTTTAGGAAAAGTTACCAAAAGATATTTATCCCCCTAAAATATGCCGCTTGCCTGCAAGGGCTCTGGCCCCATCCAGTTCCTCAGACGTGATGCCAGTTCAAGGCCATCCCCATGTCCTGTCACCCTCACTGTTCTTAGAGGGCATGAACCAACACTGACCAAGAGGAGAAGAATGCAAGCCACATACAGTTTTAAATTTTCTAACACCCACTTTATTTTTTTTTCTTTTTCTCGTCTTCTTCTTCTTCTTTTTTTTTTTTTATTAGTTTTGCCATACAATGACATGATATCGCCATGGGTTTACATATGCTCCCCCTCCAGAACCCCGCTCCCTCCTCCCTCCTTCCTCCCTCCCCCCGGGAAATCTCGATGCACCAGCCCCGAGCATCAATCCTGGGCTGGCGATACCATTATGACTTCTGTTTTAGTGTGCCCATTTGTAGATATAATATGTGTTTGTCTTGGTGAAATAGAAAAAAGGAGGCAGTTCTGTTGAGATTCTTGTTTGCTGCATTATTCATTCAAGCATCCTCTCAAATGAATATGGTGCTTTACAAATTACAGACATTTTCCTTCTGTGTAAAATGAATTTCTACAACATCTTCTGAGGTATGCAAAGGATTTGGAAACAGGGGCTAACAGAGGTTAAGAAACTTGTCTGTGGCCCCACAGCTGGTGAGTGGTTTATGTCGTCTGTGACTATTACAGTGTTTCATTTCAGCTAATGTAGCCAGTTAATGCTTGCCTATAGATGTCACTGATTTCCCAGTTTTGTCACCTTATGCTTCCTTTTTTTCTGTTCACTGTGTAATATAATGATCTCATGACTTGTGTCCTAAAGACTGAGATAATTGGGACATTATTCCTTCATATCCCATCCTCACTGCCTCTCACCTTACCCCATTTCTAGAATATTGTCAGGCACTAGAATTTGCCAACCCCTCTGCCCTGTTGTAAAGTTTTCTTTGTCACTAATCCTTTATCACCCCACATGCATAGTTAGTCCCATTCCCTGTTTACTCATGCCTCAAATTTTCTAATTCTAAAAAAGATGCCTCTTTTTGTTTCCAATTTACTTTTCATCTTTATTGTCACTCTCATGGTTAACCTCAGAGTCTCTAACCTTGCTGGGTATTTTCTGTATGCTTTCCTTTGTTTTCTAATCACTGTTTATGTGATCCTAGCCTAAATCTTACTTGTTTTGATTCTCTGAATCTTATGGAAAGCAAAAAGCTTTTATGCCTCAGAAGTTTTTCCTAGCAGTAGTGTCAATGTTTCTATATGTCTGGTGGTCCTTCTGCTTCTGAATGGTGCTCACATCTTATTTTCAGCATCCTTATAATGAAAGCCTTGAACAGTTATCTTACATTTTTGTTGTTCTTGCTCAGTTGCCAAGTTGTGTCTGACTCCTTGCGACCCCATGGACTGTAGCACACCAGGCCTCCCCATCCCTCAACATCTCCCAGACTTTGCCCAAGTTCATGTCCCTTGAATCACTGATGGCATACAACTGTGAACGTCAAATGCCCTTGTTTACTTGAAGCTGTTTCATTTACATAGTGTTCAGTTACTGCTTGTTTACAGGTATGAGGATGCATCCTCCTCGAATTTAGTTCTACTCCATTTTCTCTTGAGAACTGTTGTCACTGCAATTTTTTGTCCCTATCCAAGGATTATTTTTTTAATGTTTAATTAAATTTATTTATTTTTAATTGAAGGACAGTTACTTTACTGTGTTGGTTTCTGCCAAGCATCAACACGAATAGGTTGCTCTGCTGCTTTTGCTAAGTCACTTCAACTCTTTGCAACACCAGGGGTTGTAACCTGCCAGGCTTCTCTGTCCATGGGATTCTCCAGGAAAATACCAAAACGGGTTGCCATTTTCTTCTGCAGGGGACCTTCCAACCCAGGGATCAAACCCGTGTCTCCCATCTTGCAGGCAGATTCTTTAGAGTCTATGCCACCAGGGAAGCCCTCCCTCTACCTATCCAAGGTTTCTTTTCTTGGAAGTTCATTCATTGGTTTTCTTCCCCATCTCATTCACAAAACTGTCCTGCTTTAAAATGTTGATAGAACTGTGATTGGTACCAGTATCTTTTGAATGTCCTCCTATTTCAGACCTTTGCACTTTTCCCTCTTCCTTCTCTTTTAATCCTATATCTTTTCTGTTGTCTGTCTTTCTTCAGTATACTTGATTTACTTGAATCCATCTCTCCTTTCTCTGAACTCTTTTTGTTATCAGGGTACAGAGTGTGTATGTTATGTTTCACCAGTTCAAGAGTAAGCTTTAAGATATGGCATGGGAAGCTTAAAAAAGTGAAAAAGGTATGGGCTTCACCATTTTGTCTTATCACTTATTGCAGGGCCTTATATATAATAAGATTCAGTAAATATTGAAAAGTTTGAATTTAACAGAATTATAAACTATGTGTATAATTTCTGATTAATATTATTAATCCTAATATTAGTTAATATTAACTGACTTTAAATATAATGGTTTTGTCTCTAAGGATTTATCATCTCTGGACTGCCTTAAGAATCCTTTCAGTAGTTTTATATTTTTAGCTTCTTTTTATGTGATCTCTATACAAAAGAATGAAAATCATCAGCTTTTAAGTATTATTTTGAATACAATTTTTTTTCTTCCTTAAAGGACTCTGTAGTGACCCTCAGTTGATCGTTTTCTTTTTAAATTTTCATTTGGAACATTTTGAAATGTACAGGAAAAAAGTTATGAACATCTATGCTGCATTCATCAACATTTCACCATAGTTGTGTTATCGTTCCCTTACCGCTCTTTTTTGCTGAGAATTTATGGCATATCCAAGACATTATTTCATCCTTATGTAACATGTATGTAAAACAACACATTTTCGTCCATGGCTGCAATGTGCTGTCATATACAACACACTTGATAGTGATTCCTTAATTACATATATAATACTTCTTAATCCATGTTCAAGTTTTCCTAGTTGTCTAAAAAAAATTTCTTTTTGTAGTCAGTTTGTTTGATTCATGAGAAGGTTCAGATGTTGACAGCCTGATCCCTTCATGAAGCCCCAATTTTCACCTAATGCTTTTACAATTCATTATCTGTAATTGCATGGTGGTGGTGGTTGCTGTTTAGTTGCTAACTCATGGCCGACTCTTTGCGACCCCATGGACAGTAGATCACTGAGCTCCTCTGTCCATGGGGTTTTCCTGGCAAGAATACTGGAATGTGTTGCCATTTCCTTCTCCAGGGGATCTTCCTGATCCAGGGATCAAACCCTAGTCGCCTGCTTGGCAGGTGGATTCTTTACCACTGAGCCATCACAGAAAGAAGCCCTACAATTGTACGGATTAGTTATTCAATTAAAAATTGCAAAATAGTGTTGTAAATTGGTCACTTCTGCCACTATTAGCTGAAACTTTTCTCAGAACTTTTTCCTCATTCACTTAGACTAGTTGGTTAACCTAAAATATCTTGGTAGTTCTTGAGTTGTTAATATCCTCTGTGGGAAAAGAAGACTGCTTTCTTTTTTAGCTAAGACTTTATATTATTTCACTAAGGCTTATAATAAAGAACTTTTCTTCCTTCCTGAGGAAGTTATTCTTGAATGGAAGATTAATGATTTTGTGGATTGGATTATTGGAAGGGCCTCCCAGTCCTGAGTGAGCAGTTGCAATTCTCTTAAGGTATAGTGGAATGTGGGGGATGGGGAGACAAAGGGTAAAAAAATCCCAAACATACCCTCTTCACTGTTGGGTCTTGCGCTGAGGGTGTGGCGCTCACTTGAGGTATGAAAATTTAAAACGTTCTACTTTCCCAGAGAATAAATTACAATTAATATAGAGTCTGTATAGACTCATAGAGAGTCATTTAAAGATCTATGACCTTTAAACTGTCTTAGCACAGTTTTGTAATCAAACACATCAAAATTTAATAACTAGTATGTCATGCAGTGCTGCAAGGACCCCTGCTGGTCTGCCAGGGATGAAGCAGAAACCTCAGAAAAGCTTTAGCCATTCCTTCAGCTGTTGTGAGCTGTTGTGAGCTGTGCCTTAGGCACTAGAGGTGACTGACTGGGAGGGGAATCAGAGTGGCTCAGGTAGTCAGATGAACATTTGGTTACTGATTGAATATAAACATCATTCATTGAAATTTCGGGTAGTAAATGTGTAAAAATGGCTGCTTTCCTTTTTCTTGATCTTTTATTTGTATACTGTATCACTTGCTTATATAGCCTTCCTTAAATCTTTCATAGTTTGAATCATACCTCTTCAGTCTTTCATTTGTTTAGGACAGTGTCTTCAGTATTTTCTCTTTTTTTTTTACCCTGAATTGTTGCATGTCAAACTGGACAAGGTGATTTAGTTGAAGTTTTACCAGTCCAAACATTGAAGATAAGGAATGTATTATCTGTGTTTGCGTATTTTTGAAATCATATTAGAGCAGAAAAGTTTTTTGAAAACTAATCTGTATTGCTGTCAACATGTTTGTTTACTCCATATCCTTGCCCCCATCCCTTTTGTACATTTAATAACAAGGATGAAAAAATAAAAGATTGATGTCCAGATGGGTTCATATGTTAAAAATTAGGCCCTAAATCAGGACCCAAAGCAAGTTCTTTGTCCATTTCATTTGCTATTAGAAACTTCATCAGCAAATGAAAGAGTAATTTAGCCGTTGATTTTGAATAAAGAGAGCTAATCCTACCCCTGAAATTAAAAGATGCTTGCTCCTTAGAAGAAAAGCTATGACCAATCTAGACAGCATATTAAAAAGCAGAGACATTACTTTGTCAACAAAGGTCCATCTAGTCAAAGCTCTGGGTTTTCCAGTAGTCATTTGTGGAGTGAGAGTTGGACTATAAAAAAAGCTGAGCGCCAAGGAACTGATGCTTTTGAACTATGGTGTTGGAGAAGACTCTTGAGAGTCCCTTGGATTGGAGATTCAATCAGTCCATCCTGATGGAAATCAGTCCTGAATATTCATTGGAAGGACTGATGCTGAAGCTGAAATGAAACTCCAATACTTTGGCCACCTGATGCAAAGAACTGAGTCATTGGAAAAGACCCTGATGCTGGGAAAGATTGAAGGCAGGAGGAGAAGGGGATGTCAGAGGATGAGATGAGTGGATGGCATCACCAACTCAATGGACGTGAGTTTGAGTAAACTCTGGGAGTTGGTGATGGACAGGGAGGCCTAGAGTGCTGCAGTCCATGGGGTCGCAAAGAGTCAGACACGGCCGAGCAACTGAACTGAATTGAATCCTACCCAGCTTCAAGAACCCCAATGGTTTGAGCTGGTGAGATTTAAAAGACATTTTGCCCCAAGGAGTAACTGGGTGTGTGTGCCTATACTTATCTTCCAACTTGCTGGTTTTCATTGTAATATTTCTAGTCTCAGATACATGTTCAATAAATGAGTTGTATAGATGAAAAGTCTAGTATTATGAGAAAATAAGGGTATAATTTTAAAATGGTATTATAGCCTAATTCCATTAGTACATCTATATCAAGAAAGACTGTATAACAATATGGCAGAAAACAAAGAGGAACTTAAGACTCTCTTTTTTGATCTGCACTTTTATTTTATATTATTTTATTTTTTGATATTTCTTTTTTTTTCTTTACATTATCGGGTTGGTTTTGCCATAAATTGACATGAATCCGCCATGGGTGTACATGTGTTCCCCTTCCAAAACCCCCCTCCCACCTCCCTCCCGATTCCATCTCTCTGGGTCATCCCAGTGCACCAAGAGAGAAGAGTGGAAAATCTGTCTTAAAACTCAACACTCAAACAACAAAGATAATGGCATGCAGTCCCATCACTTCATGGCAAATAAAAGGGGGAAAAGTGGAAGCAGTGACAGATTAAAAAATGTTTGCTCCTTGGAAGAAAAGCTATGACAAACATAGCCAGTGTATTAAAAAATAGAGACATCACTTTGCCAACAAAGATCTGTATAGTCAAAGCTATGGTTTTTCCGGTAGTCATGTATGGATGTGAGAGTTGGACTGTAAAGGTTGAGCACTGAAGAATTGATACATTCAAACTGTGGTGTTGAAGAAGACTCTTGAGAGTCCCTTGGACTGCAAGAAGGTCAAACCAGTGAGTCCTAAAGGACATCAAGTCAGAATATTCATTGGAAGCACTGATGCTGAAGCTGAAGTTCCAATACTTTGTCTACCTGATGCAAAGAGCTGGCTCATTGGAAAAGACCCTGATGCTGGGAAAGATTGAAGGCAGGAGAAGGGGACGAGATATTTGGATGGCATCACTGACTGAACGCACATGAATTTGAGCAAGCTCAGGAAGATGGTGAAGGGAAGGAAGCCTGATGTGCTGCAGTTCATGGGGTTGCAGAGTTGGACACATCTGAGTGACTAAACAACAGTATAACAGTGTCAGTTTTGATGTGCATGGATAGTTTGTTTTTCTTGTTTATAATAATGTTCCTATTTTTTTTTTAAATTTTCTTTAGTGTGTTCGTTTTGCCATACATTGACATGAATCCACCATGGGTATACATATGCTTCCCCTCCAGAACCCCCCTCCCTCCTCCCTCCCGATTCCCTCCCCCTGGGACATCCTGGTGCCCCAGCCCCAAGCACCAACCCTGGGCTGGCGATTGATTTCACATATGATAATTAACATGTTTCAATGCCATTCTCCCATATCATCCCACCCTTGCCCTCTTCCACAGAGTCCATGAGACTATTCTATACATCTGCATTTCTTTTGCTGTCTCGAATGCAGGGTTCTCATTACCATCTTTCTAAATTCCATATATATGCGTTAGTATACTGTATTGTTGTTTTTCCTTCTGGCTTACTTCACTCTGGATAATAGGCTCCAGTTCCGTCCACCTGAGTAGAACTGATTCAAATGAATTTTTTTTAATGCTGAGTAATATTCCATTGTGTATATGTTCCACAGCTTTCTTAACCTATTCTTTTTAACATCTGTTTTCTAGTATAATAACTTATGTGGGTGTGTGTTGTGAGTTAAACACCAGAGATGTTATGAGACCTATTTTGTAGTCTTAGCTTTCTAGCAAGTTTTTAAATCCCTCTAGCCTTCAGTTATCTTCTTGTGTAAAACAAGAGCATTGTATGGAGGTTGGGTTCAGGATTTCTCAGCCTTGGAACTCGTGGCATACTGGGCTAGACAATCCTTTATTGACAGGGGTTGTCCTGTTTACTGTAGAATGATAAAAGGTATCCCTGGCCTGTGCCCACCACATCCCAACAGCAGCCTTCCCCAGTGTGGTAAACAGAAATGTCTCCAGACATTGCCAAATGTGCCTTGTGAGAAACTCATCCCCAATTGAGAAACACTATGTTAGAGGATGTATAGATTTCTTTTCAGCTTTATAATTCTATGATTTTTAGTTTTAAAAATCCTGCTCTTTGCAACCCAGTTTAAATGTCATCATCTCCGTGAAGCTTTGCCCATACCCCTTTTTTTTGATTCTTACTTAATTAATTCTTTTACTGGCAAATTATAGGACTTAACTTCACTCTATTTTCTCTCTCAGTGCATTTCTCTCACTTTGAGGGAATGGGCCTTCTTTATCTCCAAGCTGAGTGCTCTGATTTTATTAAATGAATGAACAATGGATTCAGGAGTGTTGAAGGTTAGACATTGTAAAATAAATGATTAAAATGGAAATTTTTTGGTTAATCTTTCAAATCTTTCCAATCAGAAATTGCCATAGTTTCTGATCTTTAATTCCTGGGTTATTGAGATTGACAACTCACATTTCTTTATCTTTAAGAAAGGCAGGAATCTCCTAAAGTGTTTGTGGGAGCTACACAAAACAAATTGAGGTTGCTTTTGCAAAAAATGAAGTCTCATGAAAATTCATAATAGAATTGTTCCAACTGTCATATCCAGATGTTTTTAAAATGACTACACTTCGTTAATTAGAAAGGTGCCATCTATTCAGATAATAGTAAAACCAGAAAGGTAGTAAATAATTTTCCTACAGAACCTAGAATATCTCATCATTTTTCATAGTCTAAGTCAGTATTTCACAAAGCAGCCCATAGTAAGAAATACATTTTAATCTTGATCTAGTACACACATACCAGTTTTTTGGGTCAGTATTTGCTGAACTAAGTGTGAAGCCTTGTCTGACTCTTTGTGATGTAACCTGCCAGACTCCTCTGTCCATGGGATTCTCCAGGTGAGAACACTGGATTGGGTTGCCATTTCCTTCTCCAGGGGATCTTCCCAACACAAGGATCAAACCTGGGAAGCCCCACGTTTGAAGCACTCTGATATTTTCTATTATATTTGTTTTTATTTCCCTAAATACTAATCACCTAGTAAATTTATTATACAGTTTACTGTCCCAGCCCACCATTTGTAAAACACTGTTCAAAGTAAACTCTTGAAGTAATAAAATGTCAAGATGGTTTGCCTCTTGTATAGGTTACCTGTAGGTTGTCCTGTGTCTTTTTAGACGATGTCTGTTAATAATTGACCTAATGAAGACCTTGGAATACCTCAAGCAAAGCAAATTAGATTTGCACTTACTTGGAACTTTATACATTTATTTATTTAGTATGCACAAGGCACTGTAGGTCAAAGAACATGTTTAATTCTCATTCTCACGGTTTACAGTTATAAAACCCAGAGGAAAATAAAAAGTTGATAAACATTACTTCAAGTGCTCAATATGGTAACAAACACACAACAGCTTTTATAGTCATTTAGGAAGGAAAGAAAACTGTTGTGATTGAGGTTAAGGTTAACATGAATGTGGGGTGGATTTTTGTCATATCAGAGATCTGAAAAAGCTATTTCACATGGTAGAAAACAGCCTTCATGTAGGTACAAGCACTTTTTGCTCATATTTGAAGTTAAGTTTTCAGGTACTATTTAAGATAAAGTAACTGAGAAGTTAAAAAATAAAAAAAGATATAGTAAAACACTGAAAAAATACATTATAAACAGGAAATGTTATTTTAGCTCTGCTGTGGTTATAAGGAGGTTGAGTCAGTAGATTAATTGGAAACATATGCATGATGGCTCTGATATGTAATACGAGCCAGTATTTGCCCTAAAATGATAAGGTTAACATTGAATTATTAAATTTACTAAGAATGAATATAGTTTCTAAGTGATGGAGAGAGAGAATGCTCATCTGTCAAAATAAGCCAGTAAGATCACTATTGTATATAAAAATTGTTCTTCATGGAGCAGAAATTGGTTATATAGTAGCATTGTTTTAAAAGTTATACTATTTTGCCTGTGCAATTGAAAATTTTGTACATGCTTGATAGGTCTGGGCTTCATCCTTTCTACTCTTGATGAATGGGGAGCTCAAGGTGGTAAATCACAACCAGGTGTGTTACACAAGCCTTATGAGAAAACAGGCAGTGGACTTTTTGTCTTTCTGAACTGTTCTATTCTGTGGGATAATGTAGAATTTACTGTAGAAGATATTTGTGATCTAAAGGAAAAGAAGATTCTGATTGTGATGATAGTTGGGAAAGAACCACTTGCCCCAAAAGTGTGGTCTAGCACCCTGTCTGCTTAAGTCACTGTATTGAGTTAGGAAGTTAATAAAAGGACAGCTTATCTCTTCATTTTGTCAGATTTCCAGTCTACTGAAAAGAATGTGCTTTGAGAGCTGGAGATGTGAATAAGAGTCCTGTGCTACGGCTCATAAACCATTTTGAGGTAATTTAAAAACCAAAGTTTATTTTTTAGAACAGTTTTAATTTTTTAGAAAAATTGAAAAGTTAATAGACAGTTCCTTTATACCCTGCACTCGATTTCCTTTATTACTAACAACTTGCAGTAGCATGGTATACTTGTTACAATTAATTAACCAATATTAAAACTGTTATTAACTAAAATTTATATTTTATGCAGATTTCCTTAGTTTTTAACTTAATGTATTTTTTCTCTTTCAGGATCCCACCAGGGTACCCTGTTTCAGTTACCATCATGTCTTTTTAGGCTCCTCTTGGCTGTGACAGTTTCTCAGACTTTCCTTGTTTTGATGACCTTGTCAGTTTTGAAGACAATTGATCAGGTATTTTGTAGAATGTCCCTCAATTAGGATTTATCTGATGTTTTTCTCATGGTTAGACTGGGGTTATTATGGGTTTGGGGGAGGAATACCATAGCGGTAAAGTAGCATTCTCATTATGTTATATAAAGGGTACATGCTAGCATCATGATTTATCACTGTTAATGTTTACTCTATAACCTGGCTAAGAATATGTTTGTCAAGTTTCTCTGCTCTAAAGTTCACTTTTTTTTGTAAAAACTCTGTTCCATGCTGTGTTGTTTGGCAATAAGTCACTAAGTATAGTCCTCTGTTAGTCCTAAGGAGTGGGAAGTTTACTGTGTCTTCTTGAGGGTGTTCTACCTAAAGTACTGGGAATTCTACATGGGAGATTTATTTATTTATTCATTTATTTATTTATTTATTCAGTTATTTGTGTATCAGTTTGGGCTTATGGATGTTTCTTTTCCATGGTGGGTCATAATCCAGTACCACCTTATTTATTTTGTTGCTCAAATTTTTTATGTTTTGGCCATTAGGAACTCTCTTGGTTGGCTCCTGTTTGACTCTGGCATGCCCTCATCTTCATTTGTTTCTTGGTTTTTCCTTGTTTTTTTTTTTTTTTTCTTTTGGAACATGTCCTTACTTTCTGGTACTAAAAGACCAGGTTTCTTTTATTAGAGAATGCTATTGGAAATGAAGATCTGGGTGCTAGGTGTGTGTGTGGCTACTAGGGTTTTCCTGTTTCTAGGCCCTCTTAGCTGAAATCCTATGTATATGTTACCTGTATATTTATGCATATCTTTAAGTATTTCTGTGTATTCATTTCTGTGTGTGTGTGTGTAGGTAAACATGAGTTCTTGTCTCCAAGTCTAATCCATTACCACATAGGTCATTCTCGCTTTCTCCCCTTACTTTTCTGCAACCTCCCACTCCAACAGTAAGAAATCTGGCTCCCACCATTCACCACCCATTTACTTAGTTGTTTAATCCCATTGTACACGCATAGTTGTGTAGCAGTTTTGTTAACCTATACCCCTGTGGCAGCTTGATCAGCTGGAATACAATACTCATGTACAGTTCCTTTTGTCTTTAGCTTTACAGACTACTCCAAAGTTATTTAGATTGGCAGCTTTCCCCCATCCCCTGCAATGATAACCATTTTATATACTAGTAAAACAGTTAGATTTTGTCATAGATTTTGTCATATGGTCTCCAGTCCTTCCTGGACTCCCTGACCTTCTAAAACATTTTTAAAAATTTGTATACTTCAAGGTTTGCTCTTTGTGCTAAAAAGTTCTATGGGTTTTGACAAGTGCATTATGCCATGTACCTCCCATTACAGTATGATGCAGAATTATTTCACTGTCCTAAAAATCTCTTATGTTTCACCTATGATCCCTCCTATCCTCCCCACAAACCTCTGGCAAGTTTTGGTCTTTTTACTGTCTTCTATTGTTTTGCCTTTTCTAGAATGTTCTTGAAATATTTTTGAAGTCACTTTATAAAGGAAATCTTTGATTTCTCTAACCAAGATACCATTTTCTCCCCTACCACCAGCTCATTCTTAATTGAACAGAATATTTCTAATAAGAATCAAGGCTTTCCCATTTCTTTTGTCCATTACCACTATATAAGGTCATTAAGCTTTGTTTATCTTTTAATATCCTACCTCTTTGTTACCAGCCTCAGAATTTTTATTTCTGTTGGGGTGATTGGTGGGGGAAGGCAGGCAGTGGCATGTATGGTATGTCCTGTATACCTGGCAGCTGGCAAATAGATACTCATGGGGAGGGGCGTTAAGCTTCAATTTAATCTGAATATGCTTCTGTTTCTTTCTGGGTATTTATATTTAAATTGAAAGTAGCTTTGATGAATCTTTGAATATCAATATTACTTTCGTCTATAGTCTCCTGAGAAATATAACAATTTGAGATAGATGCAATGCAGTGAATATGTGACTATGTCAAAATAGTTTCTAATATGAATGAAAATCGTGTAGGATGATAGTTTTTGAAATTATTTGGAAGGCTCATTTAGGGGAAATAATAACTATCCTATTCCTATTTCTCACTTGTGTTTTGGTAGCATCCTTACAGATATATGTATGAAAAATCCTCTTAGCCTTCCACTGAAAGATGATCTTAACAGTTCTCTCATGATAAGGCTAACTTTGTTTGAAACCTGGGAAATGCTCACCTGATTAAACTTAACATGCTAGTAGTGATTGTCAGCCGGAGATACTGTTACCTTTCCTGGGGCCATTTGGGGGTGCTATTGGGATTTTACAGGGGGAGACCAGGTTGCCAAACACCTTGTGTCACATGCAACCAACTTGCATGATGAATCACTGTGCCCCATGTTACCATATCAGTAGCATACTGTTGAGAAACAGGAGGCAGACTACTAAGTGTAGTACTACCTTTCAGCTTCTCTACTGAACACATTTCAGCTGTCAAGAGACCCAACAAGTATGTCAGTGAATGGAGCAAGGCATGGCCTCTGTCTGTGGGACACGCGAGGGGAGTGTAGGGATTAGGCACGCTTGTATCCTTAGCTTCAGCTGGTTGTTGACTACTATTGGTAGATCTGACTTCTCAGACAAAAGCTAGATACCCAAGGTTTTATGTAAAATTGTCCTAAAGTGTGGCTCAACTTTTTTCTTTTTATCATGCCACAGTCAAACCCAACAGATTGGTGGGCTGGGTTTGGCCCACAGACCATTGGGTTATAACCTGTGATGTAGTTATCTTAGAAAGTGAGCTAAAATTTTGGCAGAGGTAAACAGTCAGGGTCATCACAGCCCTGAATTTTTGCTAAGCTCAGAAAAGGCTGTGGAGAAAAAGCGCTAGGTGTTGAGGTCATCGTCTATAGTGTAGAAAATTGTGGCATCAGAGTAGAGCTCTTGGGGGGAACTTCCTCTCTGGTTGGAAGGGGGAATTCTGTTGAGAGAAATTCTTCACTGCTGGAGGCAGCTTTAGGTAAGCATACCGTCTCAGCCCTCCAGTTGCTGTAGTGCCTTAAGAAATAAGGAATCCTGCAAAGCTTGCAGGCAACAAAGGCTCAATGCTTCAGAATCTCCTGGTTTATGTGGCTTTGGAACTGTGTGACAGTCATAGAGTTTATGCCTTTGATATTTGTTCCTTTTTGATCTAGGGTTACCGCCTACACAGCTCCACAGTCCACAGCTGTGGCCATCTGTGGTGTAGTGGGGGGGTGTTTCAAAGGTGTCCCAGGAGTTTGGTCATGTCCTAGTACAATTCAAATACTACTTGTATCTTCTGGTTGGTTTTAAGGTGTCAAATCATGACTCATTTTAATATGATATGAAAAGTAACAGCCCATTATAATATTAAGTAATAAAGTCTGTATGTGTTTTGCATAGTTGTTAAATACTGTAATATGTATGAGCAGGAATCGATTGTATGTTTTAATCTGAATCATTCAAATCTATAATATGAGATCCTATATGACAGTGTATAATTTTAGTTGTAGTCTATGAGATTAAATACACAAATCCAGTGTAGTACTTCACTATAAAAGTTTGTTTTTTTAAGAAATTGGTTGATCTTATTGGTTGTAATATTTTCTGTTTGTAAACTATCTGTTGGCTTAACCTCCCTCTGAGCAGAAAGGAAATAGCTTTTTAAAAAGTATTTCAGTATTTTATCATCCCAAAAAGTTAAGTTTATTTGAGAATGTTATATATTGTGAAATATGTAATGATTATTCACGTTAGTTACTGCTTATGTGAGTGAAGGTTTATACAGAGCAGAGTACTTATCACATCTAAGATTATTGACACAATCCCTTGAAGAGAATGAGCTTTTATCAGTTTAGATTCCTACTCCTTGTGAAAAGTAGGCCTACTGTTAATCATCTTTTCAGATGGTAGCCATCTTTGTGGGTTAGCAAGCTGTTGGCCTCAATTGTAAAGATGCTTTTTAATGGTTTTTTTGGAGGCAAGTATTTGTGATCCTTAAAAAAGAAAATGGCAGCTTTTCCCCTTCAGCTGTTTTTTGTATGTCTAAAAACAGCTTATTTGCAGAAGGATTCTATCCTGCCCTCTCTTCCATCCACATCCTACACACCTGTACCCCCTATTTGGATAATAAATTGATGAGGGCTTGCTATCTTTTCCCCTCTACCAGCTAGTGAAAGAAGAGTGCTTGTCATCCCTCAGCTGGGTACATTTTTGATAGCTACCAATGACATTGTGGGAAGAAAAGACATTGAAGAAGGCAGGCTTAGGTTTGAGTCATGAATCAGCCATGTGCCCATTCTCTGAGTTTGATTTCATATTTGTAAAGTGGAGGTAATTATAACTACTTTCAGGGCATACCCTAGTTGTTTAGTAGATGGTAGCTGATAATAATGGTGATGAAGGCAGTAGTAACTTTGGTCTCAGTGCACCTGAGGTTCTGAATGCTAATAAAGCTAGCCAGGAGCTGGAAACCTCAAAGAGGTCTGAAGTAGTCTGTGGAACCAAGGCTCTTGACATTTGAAATACCCTTGTTTTTGTTGACCTTTGTTTTTCTTTCTTATAAAAAGGCAGTTGTATTGCCCTTACATTTTAAGGAATTGAAGGTAGGGTTGAGAAATTAATAAAAACCGTTCTTTGAAGCCCTTGGAAAGCTTGAGTGAAGCCTTTGGGTGGTGCTTCTGAAGCTCTTTATTGATGATAATTAAATAGCCATCAGGTTATCTGGATGTGGTTAAATCCCTTTTTGGCAGGAAAACCATTATCATTTCTATAAATACCAGCAGATTTGATTACCTAAAGTCATGAAGCGTGAAGCAAAAGTCGTTCAATCATGTCCTACTCTTTGCAACCCCATGGATTATACAGTTCATGGAATTCTCCAGACCAGAATACTGGAGTGGGTAGCCTTTCCCTTCTCCAGGGGATCTTCCCAATCCAGGGATTGAAACCAGTTCTTCCATATTGCAGGTGAATTCTTTACCAGCTGAGCCACAAGGGAAGCCCAAGATTACTGGAGTGGGTAGCCTATTGCTTCACCAGTGGATCTTCCTGGCCCAGGAATTGAACCAGGGTCTCCTGCATTGCAGGCAGATTCTTTACCAACTGAGTTATGAGGGAAGCCCATAAAGTCATTCCTATCATTAAATGTAATGAATTGCATTTTGTTCATTTCACCTAAGAAATATTGAACACTTCGTTTGGTCCAGACCCTGTGCCCAGTCAATTATATACTCTTAAAGAAGATACTGATTTGGGGATTCTTAAGAGTTGTAGCTCTTAGCCTGTAATTTAAAATAAAATTATGCAGGCCTTAAACGCTGACCAGTAAGGTCAGTCACTTCAGTCACTCAGTTGTATCTGACTCTTTGTGACCCCATGGACTGCAGTATGCCAGGCTTCCCTGTCCATCACCAGCTCCCAGAGCTTGCTCAAACTCATGTCCATGAAGTTGATGATGCCATCCAATCATCTCATCCTCTGACATCCCCTTCTCCTCCTGCCTTCAATCTTTCCCAGCATCAGGGTCTTTTCCAGCTAGTCAGTTATTTGCATCAGGTGGCCAAAATATTGGAGTTTCAACATAAGCATCAGTCCTTCCAATGAATATTCAGGACTGATTTCCTTGAGGATGGACTTGTTGGATCTCCTTGCAGTCCAGGGGACTCTCAAGAGTCTTCTCCAACACCACAGTGCAAAAGCATCAATTCTTTGGCACACAGCTTTCTTTATAGTCCCAACTCTCACATCCATACTTGACTACTGGAAAAACCATAGCCTTGACTAAATGGACCTTTGTCAGCAAAATAATGTCTCTGCTTTTTAATATACTGTCTACATTGGTCATAGCTTTCCTTCCAAAGAGCAAGCATCTTTTAATTTCATGACTGCAGTCACCATCTGTAGTGATTTTGGATCCTAAAAAAATAAAGTCTGTCACTGTTTTCATTGTTTCCCCATCTATTTGCCATGAAGTGATGGGACTGGATGCCGTGATCTTTAGTTTTTTGAATGTTGAATTTAAGCCAGCTTTCTCACTCTCCTCTTTCACTTTCATCAAGAGGCTCTTTAGTTCTTTGCTTTCTGCCATAAGGGTAGTGTTATCTGCATATCTGAGGTTATTGATATTTCTCCCAGCAATCTTGATCCCAGCTTGTGCTTCCTCCAGCCCAGCATTTCACATGATGTATTCTGCATAAAAGTTAAATAAGCAGGGTGACAATATACAGCCTTGACATACTCCTTTCCCAATTTGGAACCAGTCTGTTCCATGTTCAGTTTTAACTGTTGCTTCTTGACCTGCATACAGATTTCTCAGGAGGCAGATCAGGTGGTCTGGTATTCGCATCTCTTGAAGAATTTTCCACAGTTTGTTGTGGTCCACACAGTTAAAGGCTTTGGCATAGTCAATAAAGCAGAAGTAGATGTTTTTCTGAAACTCTCTTCCTCTTTTGATGATCTAACGGATATTGGCAATTTGATCTCTGATTCATCAGCCTTTTCTAAAACCAGCTTGATCAATTGGAAGTTCATGGTTCACGTCCTGTTAAAGCCTAGCTTGGAGAATTTTGAGCATTACATTGCTAGCATGTGAGATGAGTGCAATTGTGTGGTAATTTGAACTTTCTTTGTCATTGCCTTTCTTTCAAATTGGAATGAAAACTGACCTTTTCCAGTCCTGTGGCTACTGCTGGGTTTTCCAAATTTGCTGGCATATTGAGTGCAGAACTTTCACTACATCATCTTTTAGGATTTGAAATAGCTCAACTGGAATTCCATTGCCTCCACTAGCTTTGTTCATAGTGATGCTTCGTAAGGCCCGCTTGACTTCACATTCCAGGATGTCTGGCTCTAGCTGAATGATCACACCATTGTGATTATCTGGGTCATGAAGAGCTTTTCTCTGCAGTTCTTCGGTGTGTTGTTGCCACCTCTTCTTACTATCTTCTGCTTCTCTTAGGTCCATACCTTTTCTGTCCTTTAATTGTGTCCATCTTTGCATGAAATGTTCCCTTGGTATCTCATATTTTCTTGAAGAGATCTCTATTCTTTCCCATTCTGTTGTTTTCCTCTATCTCTTTGCATTGATCACTGAGGAAGGCTTGCTTATCTCTCCTTGCTATTCTTTGGAACTCTGCACTCAGATGGGTATATCTTTCCTTTTTCTCCTTTGCTTTTGCCTCTCTTCTTTTCACAGCTATTTGTAAGCCTTCCTCAGAGAACCATTTTGCCTTTTTGTATTTCTTTTTCTTGTTAATGGTCTTGATCCCTGTCTCCTGTACAATGTCATGAACCTCCATCCATAGTTCATCAGGCACTCTGTTTATCAGATCTAGTCCCTTAAAGCTATTTCTCACTTCCACTGTATAATCATAAGGGATTTGATTTAGGTCATACCTGAATGGTCTACTGGTTTTCCCTACTTTCTTCAACTTAAGTCTGAATTTGGCAATATGGAGTTCGTGATCTGAGCCACAGTCAGCTCCTGGTCTTGTTTTTGCTGACTGTGTAGAGCTTGTCCATGTGTAGATTCTTCTCTTTTGTTGTTGGAAGAGGATAGTAACTTCAGGTGGATACTTAGCACTTGAATTATGTTGTAAATATATATACACTGCACTCCCAGGACTTAGTTTGAAAATTTTTTGTAAAATATCAGTGATTTTTATATTGAATCTATTTTAAAAACAATAGTCTTTTTGCTGTCTTAGATTAAATATATTAGAATTATTAATAATTATTAATAATTTCACCTGTTTCTTTTTACTTAATGTAAGTCTAGGACAGTTAAAATGAATCACATTATGGTTTTAATTGGACTGCACTGCCTTAGTGATTCAGTGACTTGGCAAGGTTACTCATCCAGTTAGGACTCCTGTGGCTAGTGCAAGGTATATAGATCATCTGACTGTGAAAATGGCACATAGTGTTTGTTTTGATCAAAAAGGTGAAAAATTCAAACCTTGTTTCAGAAAAAAAAATAAATAAACACTAAAGACTTTAATTACTTACATTTTAAATTAAAGCTTAAACTGATAGGATCTCTTAGCATTTCAAATCTGGGATGCTTCAAAAGGGGCAAACTAGAAACTATACTCAGTGATTTAGTAGCCTAAACTTATTTTTCATTTTCCCTTAGCAATCACAAGTCATTACATAGGTGATCCCTGATCCCCCAGTTTTTTATTTGGGGATGGGGTGTACAGAATGTAGAGGGCAAGGTTCATCTATATATTTTTCTTATCTTACTAGCTAGATTGCTTTAGTATTGTGAAATTCATTCTTTATTATGTAGTAAATATTTGAGCAGGTACTAGGTCAGACTCTGGAATGCAGTGGTGAACGAGAGATAATCCCTGAACAGAACTACAGGCTTTCCTTTCGGTTTTGTCTTGTTTTGGCTTTGTTTTTGGAAAATAATTCTAAACCTAGAGAAGTTGCAAGAATAAATATAGTACAAAGAATGCTGTATGCTCTTTACACAGACTTAGGCATTGTTAACATTTGTCGCTGTTTGCTTTTTTTAAAAAACTGACTTATAGTTGATTTATAATATTATATGAGTTTCAGATGTATGACATAGTTATTCAAATTTTTATATATTATACTCCCTGTATATTTATTATAAAATATTGGCTGTATTCCCTGTCCTGTAAAATATATCCTTGTGACCTATGTATACATAGTAGTTTGTTACACTTCTTATCCCCACCCCTATTTTGCCCCCCCATTTCCTCTCCCCATTGGTAGCCACTGCTTTGCTCTCTCTATCTGTGAGTCTGTCTTGTTATAGTAATTAGTTTGTTTTATTTTTTAGACTCCACATATAAATAACATACATATGTCTCTTTCTGACTTATTTCACCAAGTATCATACCCTCTAGGTTCATCATCTATATTGTTGCAGATGCCAAATTTTCTTTTTTTATGGTTGAATAGTATTCCTTTATACACAGACACATAGAACATTTTTATCCATTCATCTCTTGATGAACATTTAGGATGCTTCCATATCTTTGTTCTTGTCAGTAATGCTGCCGTGAACATACCTTTTCAAAGGGGTGCTTTTGTTTTCTTTGGATATATATCCAGCAATTTGCTGGATCATATGGTAACTCTATTTTCAGTTTTCTGAGGATCCTCTGAACTGTTTTCCCCAGTGGCTATGCCGGTACACACTCCTGCTAGCAGTGTACAAATGTTCCCTTTTCTTCAGTCTTACCCACATTGGTTATTTGTGGTATTTTTGATGATAGCCATTCTGACAGGTGTGAAGTGATATCTCATTGTGGTTTTTTATTTACATTTCTTTCATGATTAGCAGTGTTTTCATGTGCCTGTCAATCTTTGGATTGACATGTCTATATGTATTCTTTGGAAAATTGTCTATTCAGGAGGTCTGTTCATTTTTTTTTAATTTTCTTTTCTTTATTGTGTTGGTTTTGCTATACATTGACATGAATCCGCCATGGGTATACATATGTTCCCCCTCCAGAACCTCCCACCTACCTCCCTCCCAATTCCCTCCCCGTGGGTCATCTCGGTGCACCAGCCCCGAGCATCAAACCTGGGCTGGCGATTGATTTCACATATGATAATTAACATGTTTCAATGCCATTCTCCCATATCATCCCACCCTTGCCCTCTTCCACAGAGTCCACGAGACTGTTCTATACATCTGTGTTTCTTTTGCTGTCTCGGCACGCAGGGTTCTCGTTACCATCTTTCTAAATTCCATATATATGCGTTAGTATACTGTATTGTTGTTTTTCCTTCTGGCTTACTTCACTCTGAATAATAGGCTCCAGTTCCATCCACCTGAGTAGAACTGATTCAAATGAAGTTTTTTTTAATGCTGAGTAATATTCCATTGTATATATGTACCACAGCTTTCTTATCCATTCGACAGTTGATGGGCATCTAGGTTGCTTGCATGTCCTGGCTATTGCAAACAATGCGGCGATGAACATTGGGGTACACGTGTCTCTTTCAATTCTGGTTTCCTCGGTGTGTATGCCCAGCAGTGGGATTTCTGGGTCATATGGCAGTTCTATTTCCAGTTTTTTAAGGAATCTCCACACTGTTCTCCATAGTGGCAATACTAGTTTGCATTCCCACCAACAGTGTAAGAGGGTTCCCTTTTCTCCACAGCCTCTCCAGAATTTATTGCTTGTAGAATTTTGGACTACAGCCATTCTGACTGGTGTAAAGTGGTACCTCATTGTGGTTTTGATTTGCATTTCTCTGATAATGAGTGATGTTGAGCATCTTTTCATGTGTTTGTTAGCCATTTTTATGTCTTCTTTGGTGAAATGTCTTTTTAGTTCTTTGGCCCACTTTTTGATTGGGTCATTTATTTTTCTAGAATGGAGCTGCAGGAGTTGCTTGTATATTTTTGAGATTAATTGTTTGTCCATTGCTTCATTGGCTATTATTTTCTCCCATTCTGAAGGCTGTCTTTCCACCTTGCTTATAGTTTCCTTTATTGTGCAGAAGCTTTTAATTTTAATTAGGTCCCATTTGTTTATTTGTGCTTTTATTTCCGATATTCTGGGAGGTGGGTCATGTAGGATCCAGCTTTGGTTTATGTCGGAGAGTGTTTTGCCTATGTTATCCTCTAGGAGTTTTATGGTTTCTGGCCTTATTCTTAGATCTTTGATCCATTTTGAGTTTATTTTTGTGTATGGTGTTAGAAAGTGTTCTAGTTTCATTCTCTTACAAGTGGCTGTCCAGTTTTCCCAGCACCACTTTTTAAAGAGATTGTCTTTTCTCCATTGTATATTCTTGCCTCCTTTGTCAAAGATAAGGTGTCCGTAGATGCGTGGATTTATCTCTGAGCTTTCTATTTTGTTCCATTGATCTATATTTCTGTCTTTGTGCCAGTACCATACTGTCTTAATGACTGTGGATTTGTAGTATAGCCTAAAGTCAGGTAGGTTGATTCCTCCAGTTCCATTCTTCTTTCTCAAGATTGCTTTGGCTATACGAGGTTTTTTGTATTTCCATACAAATTGTGAAATTATTTGTTCTCATTCTCTGAAAAAGACCTCTGGTAGCTTGATAGGAATTGCATTGAATCTATAGATTGCTTTGGGTAGTATACTCATTTTCACTATATTGATTCTTCCAGTCCACGAACACGGCACATTTCTCCATCTATTTGTGTCCTCTTTGATTTCTTTCATCAGTGTTTTATAGTTTTCTATGTACAAGTCTTTTGTTTCTTTAGGTAGAAATACTCCTAAGTATTTTATTCTTTTTGTTTCGATGGTGAATGGAAGTGTTTCCTTAATTTCTCTTTCTGTTTTCTCATTGTTAGTGTATAGGAATGTCTATTCAACATAGTTTTGGAAGTCTTGGCCACAGCAGTCAGAACAGATAAAGAAATTAAAGGAATCCAGATTGGAAAAGAAGAAGTAAAACTCTCTCTGTTTGCAGATGACATGATCCTCTACATTGAAAACCCTAAAGACTCTACCAGAAAATTACTGGAGCTAATCAGTGAATATAGTAAAGTTTCAGGATACAAAATCAACACACAGAAATCCCTGGCATTCCTATACATTAGGTATTTTTCTTTCAGCAGTTGCTTTCTTTGCTGTGCAAAACCTTTAAGTTTAATTATGTTCCATTTGTTTATTTTTGTTTTTGTTTATTTTGTTTTAGGAGACAAATTCTAAAAAAAAAAGTTATGATTTAGGTCATGGAGTGGTCTACTTATGGTTTACTCTAGGAGTTTTATGGTTTTCAGTCTTATATTTCGGTCTTTAATCAATTTTGTGTTTGTTTTTATTTATGGTGTAAGAAAATGTTCAAATTTCATTCTTTTATATGTAGATACCAGTTTTCCCAGTACACTTATTGAAGAGGCTGTATGTTTTCCCTTTGTCATAGATTAATTGACCATATGAGGTTTATTTTTTGGCTCTCTGTTCTGTTGATAGGTGTGTTTGTTGCTACCCTGGCTCTCTCTTGTTTTTTATTTGTTTGGAATACTGTTTTCCATTTTCTCTCTTTCAGTCTGTGTTTTTTTGTTTGTTTGTTTTTAAATATTTATTTAGTTTGTTAGTTTGGGCTGCACTGAGTCATAGTTGCTGCACGCAGGCCTAGTTGCTCCGTGGCATGTTAGATCTTGGTTCCCTGACTAGGGATCAAAACCACATCCCTTGGAGAAGGAAATGGCAACCCATTCCAGTATTCTTGCCTAGAAAAGTCCATGGACAGAGGAGTCTGGCAGGCTGCAGTCCATGGGGTTACATGACTGAGCACACATGCATGAAGAGGGTGGAGGGAGATGGGTTGGTAGTGATAAACTGGTAGAACTGAAAAAAAAAAAAGACCGTATCCCTTGTATTGCAAGGTGGGTTCTTAACCACTGGACTGCCAAGGAAGTCCCCCTATGTGTGTCTTTAAATCTGAAGTGAGTCTCTTATAGGCAGTATAAATATGGTTTTTGTATCTGTTCAGCCATTCTGTGTCTTTTGATTGGAGCATTTACTCTATTTACATTTAAGGTATTATTTGAAATAATAAGATTGGCTTTATGCATTTATTTATTTTTAGTTAACTTCCTTATTTTTGGCTTTGCTGAGTCTCCCTTGCTGCATTTGGGCTTCCTCTAGCTGCTGTGAGCAAGGGCTACTCTCCAGTTGCAGTACACGGGCTTCCCATTGTTTTGGCTTTTCTTGTTGAGGAATGCAGACTCTAGGGCCCATGGCTTTCAACAGTTGCAGTGCATGGGCTCTAGAGCACAGGTGTAGTAGTTGTGGTGCATGGGTTTGTTTGCTCAATAGCATGTGGAATTTTCCCGGTCCAAGGATGGAACCTATGTCCCCTACACTGGCAGGCATATTCTTAATCACTGGACTCCCAGGGAAGTCCTAAAGTAATTAT